>JAAGVU020000047.1:2766758-2784027 GCA_011763525.2 Mormyrus iriodes
GGACCAAATGTCCCCACAATGTGATAAAAACCAGTTATTTTGACGTTATATAAATGTGTGTGTGTGTGTTTGTGTTTGTGTCTGTGGACATGTATATATTGCATAATGAGGACCAAATGTCCCCACAATGTGATAAAAACCAGTTATTTTGACGTTATATAAATGTGTGTGTGTGTGTTTGTGTTTTGAAATGGGTACAGGTACATTTGCTGCTTTTCACGCATCATATATTGCAGTGTTTTTACAATCCGGTCCTCGGGGACCCGGACACAGTCCACATTTTTGCTGCCTCCAGCTCCCGGTCAAAACGTGGACTCTCTGTGGGTCCCCGAGGACCAGGTTGGGAAACATCGTTATACTGCTTTCCTTTGAGACATACACACACATACAGGTGAGAGCGCTGCTTGGGGTCAGAGTGCAGGTGGCTTTGTTGTTTCCGGGGCCTCACTCAAAACAGATCACTTCGGGGGCCCCTGCACCCCCTCAGATGCTTCAAAGACTAAATAACTAGCTAGTGAGTACAGTCAGAAGATCATAGCTAGCTATCTGGTTAGCAGGACATGCTGCTTCAGCATCTCCTAGGTAAGGAACTTGTTAATTTAATATTTAGGCGCAATGTGGCCTACAGGGGGCTCTCAAACTTCGGCCCCAGGCAAGTGTGTGCTTTCAATGGTGTTAAACATCGCCGTTGTATCAGAGCACAGGGTCACTGTGTGTGGGAGAGGAGGGCCTGTGCCCATGTGCCCTATGAATTGATTTGAGAATAAGATTTGTGAATTCTAATTCAGTTCCTGGAGTTGAAATTGAACTTGGAATTGCTCTCCACGCTAGGGAGGAATTCAGCTGGACGCTGTACTTGCTATTCAGTCATGGGTAGGTGTTTGCGTCATTTTTGGCGTTATATACAATAATTTGCAACAAACACAAGACATATTAGAGCTAGGGGGCAGGTAGGTGGTGGTTAAAGATATATAACTTGAAAGTGGGTGGGCCTATTGGACCTGTGATAGGTAAGTCATCATCATCATCATCATTTTACATATTTAGCTGACCAAGATTGTAGGTTTGGCTCCATCATTGGTAGGGACCAAATTTGCCCCAAACACACAAGGTACTCCCACAATACTGGTGAGGACATGTCCCCACACTCTTTACCCAAATCTACGCTCCTGTAGCAGGACCCAAAACAACTTGCATGTGACGCAAATAGCACAACACAAGCATAAGGGAGTCGACTAGAGATAAGTGCGACTAGGCTGAGCTTCTAGTGAATGCCCAGGTACTGCTGTAAGCAGGGTTGTAGCTACACAGCAGCTTCTAGCAAAGCAAGAACCTGGTAAGACTTTTCAAGCACCAAAAGTGAAACATTCAGGGAACATTCAGGGAACTTAAAAAGGCATCAGGCTAGTTGATCATGTGTGTCTGTGTGTCATCACCATGATGAGTGTTCACGTCTAGGTATGCAGGAAGGGTTAAATCCCGTTCTCTACTCGAGTCCTCCCGCTCCAAACACATATGGCCAGTGTGATTGGCTGTGCCTTTCCCTGCTGTCTACAGGCTGTAGCTTGTTTGGTTGTAAATAGCGCCCAAACTGCAAGGAAATGAACTTTCCAGTTCTGTGCAAGACTCAGGTGCGACGTGGGTGAAAAGCATGTATTTGGCTCCTTCACATAGGAGCAATGGACATTGAGCTGTTCTGTGGTACCTAAGAGTAGTTCATGTTTAGATGTAAACTCACAGCTTACGGGGGGGGTTAGGTGGGTGTTAGATTTATACGTCCCCACCAATGTCAAGACCAAATCTATGCCCTTGGTATATGCCAGGCTTTGAGTATCCACCATGTGTATCTGTCAGGGTTCGAGTAGCCACCGTGTGTATTTACCAGGGTTTCGAGTAGCCACCGTGTGTATCTGTCAGGGTTGGAGTATCCACCGGGTGTATCTGCCAGGGTTCGAGTATCCACCATGTGTATCTGTCAGGCTTCAAGTATCCACCGGGTGTATCTGCCAGGGTTCGAGTATCCACCGTGTGTATCTGTCAGGGTTCGAGTATCCACCGGGTGTATCTGCCAGGGTTCGAGTATCTGGCATGGAGCCATGTGTATGGAGTTTGCATGTTTTCACCATGTCGTCGTGGGGTTTCCTCCGGGTACGCCGGTTTCCCCCCACAGTCCAAAAATATGCTGAGGTTACTTGGAGTTTACAAATTGCCTGTAGGTGTGAGTGAATGGTGTGTGAATGTGCCCAGTGATGGGTTGGTGCCCCATCCTGGGTTGTTCCCCGCCTTGCACCTGTAGCCTCCAGGATAGGCTCCAGACCCCCATGACCATGAATAGGACAAGCGGTTACAGAAGATGGAAGGATGGCTGATATTGTCAGGTGAGCATTTTTTAACTGTTGGGACATATACAATAGGGCAGAAAGCCCCATTAATCGGAAAAACAAAAACGAAGAGGTGCAGGATCCGTGCCAAGGACACGCCGGCGGCGGGAAGCGAGCGGACAGCTGCTGAAGGGAGAGCGGGCTAGCATGGGGGGGGCAGGAATCTGCTCCAGCGTGTGATGACACTCTCAGGGTGGCCTGTTTCCTCTCACTTGCCCGGCGGTGCGCACATCGCAGCAGGGGGCCATCTTCCCGTCAGGTGTGGCGGGCAAACAGCTTCTGTGTCACTTTCGTGCTGGATGTTTGTAGCACGTCACATGGCTGATGCGCCTTTGGGATGAATCTCTGCTTTCATGATCTCATTCCCCTCACGGTTATTTACTCATTATTTATTCCCTTTATTTATATATTCCCACTCATTGTGCCTTTTTAATAATCATCTCCGCCATGCAGGGTCTCGCCCAGATTGCTGCTTCTCTGCATGAGCGTTGCCACACGGGCTTGAATTGGATGTTTTTATATTGACAATAAAGGTGTCTTATATCAGTGCCGGCAGAAAGCTAGCCTGTTCCGTACCACAGTGATCGGCGAGTGTGGACAAATGTGCAATAAATTTACATTACATTTGCATTTATTTAGCTTTTGTCCAAAGCAACGTGCAAGCAAGGCAGATTACAGCAGAAAAATAGAACCAGCTACGCAGAAATGTGACTAGTTTGAAATGCCAATGAATTTAAGTAGCAACGGAGCAAAAGCTATGCAAGACCTTTCAAAGAACCTAAGACGACTATTCAAATCCAGAAGGCAAAGTGCAACACTAAAAGCCTTCAGAGACCTTCTAAGGTGACGTTGCCCAATTCGGTCCTTTGGGACCCACAGACAGTCCACGTGTTTGCTCCCTCTCTTAGGGAGCTGGGAGGGAGCAAAAATATGGACTGTCTGACAGGGAGCTGGGAGGGAGCAAAAACATGAACCGTCTGTGTGTCCCTGAGGACCGGATTGGAAAACACTGTTCTAAGGGAGCATGGAGCAGTTTCAGCCAAGAGAGGCATTCCTGAGTCTTACGGCATTTAAGTGTGGATTTTTATGCATCCACACCCTTAATGATAGTGATACTTTGTTGATCCCTTGTGGGGAAAGTCTTTTTTCACACCTCTTGCTCTCTATGGCACATCTAGGTGATAGTAAGCTTGGCAGAGAAGGGCAGGCACCTGCAGTGGTGCCCATGGAGCTGGGGGTTAAGGGCCTCACGCAGCAGACGTGACTATTCTTCCGAGACACACAGACCTTCCGATCCCAGGCACAGAGATTTAGCCCGCTGAGCCACACGCTGCCTTTGTATCAGAGACATGGGTTTTGAAGGTCTGTGGATGTTTGTAACACAAAGAGCGCCACCTAAAGGGAAGTAATGCGAACATTAAATAACACCCAGCTTGGCATGAAGTGTGGTTTGACCAGTACGTAGGCACCGTTAGAGATTTTGGGCTCCATGAAAACAGATCATATTTTGCCCCCAACTCAGACCAATCTAGTTAAGTTCTGCATTTTTTGGGGCTCCTGTCACCAAGGGACCCTGGGAATCTTCCTGACTTTTCCCCCTTTATGATGCCCTTGCCAGTAATAACATTAACTAAAAATATTTTAGTGGGGCAAAACCATATTAAACAATAACTGAAATTAAAGACCAGATTTCTTAACTTCTACTATAACTTTACTATAATTATTGTAATAATGTTGTATAATTATTACTGCTGGTTCCTAATGGCATATTATGTGTGTCAGCAAGATGAATGGAGAGAGGCAGCATTTCATTACAGTTTATTTATTTAGCAAATACCTTTAACCCTGGGATTCGAATCAGCAACCTTCCGATCCCTGGTGCCCTAACCTGCCGAGCCACACTCAGCCCTCTTCTGTTTGTCTGTGCCCAGTCCATGAGCTTGATCGAGTTGGGTAACCCGTCCCAGAGCCTGGAGAATGTGTGCCGCTGGGCATTTCTGCAGCAGAAGCAGGACAAGGGCGACGCGGAGCACCACGACCACGCCATCTTCCTCACGCGCCAGGAGTTCGGCCCCAGTGGCATGCAGGGTAAGCGTACACACACACACACACACACACACACACAGTAATATACACAGACAGACAGACACACACACACAGTGACACGAGCATATACACGTACACACAGACAGAGACAGGCACACACACTGACATGCACACACACACAGACAGACAGACACACACAGACAGACGGACACACACACACGCACAGAACACATGGATAACATGTGAGGTCAGAGACACACAGCATACCTGTACTACTCCCTGTACGCTGACATGCTCATAAAATAATGCCGTTGCTCTGTTTTCTTCTGAGTATTCTTCTGAGTATTCTTCTGAGTATTCTTCTGAGTATTCTCACACACATCACATTGACATTCCCAAGGACAGCATTACATATAGTTTTCTCAATTTGCAGTGTTTTTGCTGCCGTAATTATTGTGACTTAAACCACTGTTATAGCGGAACAAGCAATAAAAAGAGGTGGAAAATAAGATATCAGTGAATCTCATGATCTTTTATACGGATACAGGGTCACTGGATTATTTTTTTCAGAAATAGTTGAGATCATACAGTAATGTTAGCAGTCTCATCCTTTAAAATGTCCCGTGATCATTTTAATTTGAGATCTGCTGCTGCTCTAAGACTGCTTGACCGAGAATGCTTGAACTCTGTTTTCTAGATTGAACTGAGCCCTGAGAAGAATTTGAAAAACAGTCGCAGAAAAACAAAACTCAGGCACGGAACAAAAGAAAAACAGAAACCATTTTCGGGACTCATATTTAGGCTGTGGTCAGGGTTGCTAGGGAACAAAGAGAGAGAGTAAACAGTGATTTATACATTTTGTGAGAATGACAGACAGATCATGCATAACTCCAGTTATCTGACCTCTTAAGACAGCTGGGGGTCACCCCCCCCCCGCCCCCCACCTCATATCCAGCATTACTTATTTACCACCTTCTTATTTTGACACGTTTTGTCCTCCACCCTTATCTTTCTGACTGCTGGCAGCCGAGCCTCCTCTCAGTCACTGTCTTTTGTCTCTGTGCTTTTTCGCATGACGTTCTGTCGCCAAGGTTATGCGCCGGTGACGGGCATGTGTCACCCGGTGCGGAGCTGCACCCTCAACCACGAGGACGGCTTCTCCTCCGCCTTCGTGGTGGCGCACGAGACCGGACACGTGTGAGTAGCCCATACACACGCACATGTATGTGCACGCATGCCCACACGCTCGAGGCTGAATAGCTCTGTAGTCCAAACAACAGGCTGTAATTACCCTTACGTTTTTTTTGTCTTTATGTATTTTTTATGGAATATACTGCTGTTCAAATACATGATGCTTTAAATGCCATTTGCACACGTACAGGTACATTGGAATGCTTCTTTTCGTATATCCCATCATGCTCTCCTTTGAGAGTCACACACACATATAGACTTAACAGTGAAGCTTGGGGTCCGAGTGCAGGGTCAGCCATTTATCCGGTCCCTCTGGGCCTTATCGGGGGTGTTAGGGTCTTGCTCAAGGGCCCACTGAGCCACACGTAGCCCCCCTTGATCGTATATAATTTAAGAATCAAAATCTTTTAAAGGCTCAGATTGAGTAAAAGCCGTTTTTGAGTAAAAACTTCCTTCATACCGTTTAGATTTTACTTGCCACATGTTTTCATTTCCTGCTGATTCGTTTATCTGTTAAGTTCCACTTGTGAGTGTTAGTCCAGGGTGGAGTGTCTCGGCCTTGCCTTGTCCTCAGTGACATACAGGTATGTGCTGCTCACGCGCGGACAGAAGTTTCTGGAATGATGGTTGCTTATCTGCGGACAGGCTGGGCATGGAGCATGACGGACAGGGCAACATCTGCGGGGACGAGGTGCCCATGGGGAGCATCATGGCCCCGCTGGTGCAGGCTGCCTTCCACCGCTTCCACTGGTCACGCTGCAGCCAGCAAGAGCTCGGCCGCTACCTCCAGTGAGTCCCCTCCCCATGTCCATCCACCCCCCACCTGACGTCTGCAATCCATGAAGGAGACTTACCCTCCACCCCCGCTATACCACCTAATTTCTCATATCCCTGAAGGAGACTTGCACCTCCCCTCCCTGCGTTCCTCCCCACTGAACTCTGGGTCAGAATCGAGATGTTATTTCAGGTGACACCAGCAGTAGATGCAGAAATCACTCAGCTATCCATGAAAATAATTCTGGGTTTTAGGTGACATTAATGGCTGTTGTTTTTCATACAGTCAGAACATTAGTCATCATTAATTAATGTCAAAATGATCTTAATACTACATTAGTTAATTTTTATATTAAATTTTTCCGTATGAGGCATTTAGCTATTTTACCATTTTATTATTAAAATAATATATTCATATTTAAATATTCATAATATTTATCTCATTTCAATGGTAGATTCCCCCCCCCCTTACTGTGCTTATTTGTTTCCAAATATTCCAATTAAATTATTATGCAAGAGGTGTTTTTTTTTATTCTTGCTGGCAATATAGTAGCTTTGTCAACAACAAAGCTTATTTAGAAATATATTTAATGGTGGATCCTTTAAAATAAAATACTTTTAAACAAGATTATGCTAAGCTGGCATACGCAGAACAAAAAGTAGCAAGCACAGAGAAATCAGTAACAAGCACAAACATTAACAAACACAGATCACACATCAGCAAGCATTCAACAAACATTAGCAAGCACACCGCAAACATTATCAAGCACAAAACAAACATTATCAGGATGACAAAAAACATTAGCAAATGCTCAGCAATCATTATCCAGCACCAAACAAACATTAGCGAACAAGGATCAAACATCATCAAGCACAGAACAAACATTATCAAGCACAGAACAAACATTATCAAGCACAGAACAAACATTAGAAGGGGATGATCAAACAATTGAAAGCCCAAAACAAACATTAGCAAGCAGAAAATAAAAGCATGGTAGAATCCCACAGGGGAGGAGAATTTCTCTACAACAGCAGTAAGAGCTGGCAGGTGAGTAATGAAGGGGGGCGTTTTCATCCTGCAGCTCCTACGATTGTCTTGGGGACGACCCTTTCAACCACGACTGGCCCTCGCTTCCACGACTGCCGGGGCTCCATTACTCCATGAATGAGCAGTGCCGCTTCGAGTTCGGCATCGGCTACATGATGTGCACCGCGGTGAGTGCCCTGGGTTCTCCGGGTAAGCCCCTGGACAGCTCCGCTTTTGGGTTCCCTGTTGCAGGGAAATCCAGGGTGAGGGTGTCACTAGACTGGCGTGCATGAAAAATTCAGTACATCGAGAGGGTCTTGTGGTCATGCATTAGTAAAAGGCTGTGGTTTCCAACAGAATGAATGATGATGACGATCTATGGGCAAAAGTGAAGTTGCATGTTGATGTTTTTCAGTTGAGCATTTCAGGGTTAAGTATGTGGGAATAGTGTTTGTTTGTATGTGTGTTGATTTGAGGGGTGGGGGTTGGTGTCTGGCAGGGTGAGAATGAGGACTCTGTTTGTTGTAGTACAGCACCCTCGACCCTTGTCAGCAGCTCTGGTGCAGTCACCCTGAGAACCCCTTCTTCTGCAAAACCAAGAAGGGGCCCCCACTTGATGGTACAACCTGCGAGCCTGGGAAGGTAGGGGAGTTGGGCTTGCCAGTACCTGTCGAAATGCCCGCCAACATCAGTGATTCATACACCATGCCCTGCCACAAAATCCCCAAATCTTCCCACACTGCAGCACTGCTACAAAGGCCACTGCATTTGGCTGACTCCTGAGATCCTGAAGCAGGACGGACACTGGGGAGCATGGAGCCAGTTTGGATCCTGCTCTCGGAGCTGTGGGGGCGGAGTGCAGTTTCGTACCCGGCAGTGCGACAACCCTGCGTGAGTGTGAGGCCCAGCCAGGCCTGGCGGGCCTGCCGTTGTTTACTTCACCTGTCTCTGTTCGGTCCAGCATCACATGACTAGGGTTCATTTTTAATTATTAGTAAACTCTGCATCACAGGTGCTAGAGCCTTTTTCCGCACTGCAGCCAGGCTCTGGAACTCTCTGTCCCCACACATCTGTTACCTGGACACCCTTTCACAATTTAAAGCTGCCGTTAAAACTTATCTTTTCAGGCTGACATGTTCACTTAGAGTCCATCTACTTGAAAGCGCATGACTTATTGCTTTGTCATGTTTGATTTCATTGCTGTCGTCGTGTTTCTGGTTGATGTTTCTATTCTTCGTCAGGTGACCTTGAGGGTCCTGAAAGGCGCATTGAAATAAAATGTATTATTATTATTATTATTATTATTATTATTATTATTATTATTGTTGTTGTTAACATTATTAGTCTTACTCTCGACTTTGGCCAGCGGCCACTGGGTAGTCCGTGTCCCGGCCAGGGCCCTAAGGTAATCAGCTCAGTACTTTGCGGAGGACGTGAGCAGCTCCCATCAGTGCAATCCTCTGCACTTCTTGGGCTTTGTAGTGACCACGTAGCTCTCATAGGTTCTTGGCAAATCCTTTCTTGATAGTGCCAAGTTCTCTGATCACTGCCGGCACAGCTCTGGTCTTAGTGCTCCATATCCTGGTTATTATTATTATTATTATTATTATTATTATTATTATTATTATTATTATTATTATATACTTAATATTTTGGATACAAGGAACCTTGGACTAAGGTTCCTCTGTTCCTGCCCTCATATTTTGGCTCATATATTCTTTGATTCTTTATATGAATATAAAATACGATACTAAAAGTTCAGGGGCTTTAGTGGAAATTTAATGTTGAGAAGCAAGAGGCAGGAGAAAGATTTGTTTACGTTTGAATATGCACTTGACGTCTGAGAATCTCACAGTGCACCTGGGCACTTTCCCTCACGACGGTCTTGCTTGCTTCAGTGTTGTTTCTTTCTAGTGATGCGCCTCCTTAGCCTGAAAGCCCTCCGTCGCCCTCTGTCTGGTGCCCTCTGTCTGGCGCCCACTGTCCGGCGCCTTCTGTCCTGCACAGTTGTCCTCAGACTCCTCTCACCTCCGCAGCCCTACAAATGGCGGCCGCACCTGCTTCGGCAGGAACTACGAGATGCGGCTCTGCAGCACGGAGGAATGCGGCCAGCCCCTGGCGGACTTCCGGGAGGAGCAGTGCCGCCTCTGGGACCCCTTCTTTGAATACCAAAACAGGAAGCACCACTGGCTTCCGTACGAGCACCCTGACTGTGAGTTTTCTGGCTGGGAGGAGGAGGTTGGGGTAACACAGGGCCCTGACAGCGTGGATCACACCGAACTCTAAGACAGGGTCCTCAAACTCAAATTCCCTGGGGGCCCAGTGAGCTATTTATGAAACGAGCGGGAAACACAATATAATATCTATATTCCACTGATCTATAAGCCGAACATATAACATATAAGCTAAATCTATGCAGATCACGTCAATGACTAATTACAAAGTGGAAAGTGAAAGCTCGACCTGCAGGCCAGATTTAATAATGAATTAAAACCATGGCCGGCGGGCCGGCAGTTTGAGGCCTCTGCTGTAATGCTCTAAAAATGGGTCTCTTGCCCTTTAAGAAAGCACAAACTTCAAGGAGACTAGTACAGCGCAGGTGAAAGAAAGAGAAACTGGAAAGAGAGCTGAAATGTGGTAAACAGAGCCAAGCGTGGAAGCTTAAGTATTTACAATGGCAGAGACTATTCCCTCCCATCTCCGGGCCCTTTGGGCTCGTCTGGCTTCCTTTCAAGTGTTTTTTTAGAAAGCCTTCGTCTTAATTGGAGCCAGCTGGGCTCTATCGTCCAGAAACTTTCCAATCCTGACCGCCGTGAAAAGCTAGAACCCCACACACCACCTTTTCGCTAACTCGGTCGCATTTGGCTGCTTGGCGCCTTACAGCCAGATGATTCTCGGATGAGGATCTGGGCCAGTGAGTGTCCTCACTTGTCATAGGATATGCATCACGTCTAAGCCTCCTGTAATTTCACTTAAATATACAGATAGTGTGCTGCCACTTAGATATACTCTGTCTTTTTCCTTCAAAACAAAGTGGCCATTTTATGCACATCTGTGTTTACTCTTCAGTCAGAAGAAATCGGTTGGCTATTTGTTTCTCATATTGGCCTGAATGAATTGGAATTTTGCATCGGACTGTACATTTTTTAACAGGTCGGAAAATTCCGTTGGAATTTGGAAATGCTAATTTTCTAAACTACCCAAGGAATGTAGGATAATTCTTCAGGAGATGAACACATGGAATTGTAATATGCCTGTAGGTTTAGTACTGTGTCCTTGTACTGAGGTGTTAAAATTAAACAAACTTTGCAAGCAAAATTAAAACCTAGCCTAGACATCTTCGACAGCACCCGTTATAAGCTGCTGCCTTCCTATTGCTGACTTAGCTGCTCGCTTAAAGCCATGCTACTCTCTCTGCTATAATGTCTTTTCACAGCTTGCAGTTACCGATTGTGCAAGGGGGAGAATGAGTTTAAAAAAAAGAAAAGTTGAAATATTAAGGCTTCTGTTATAATTAACAGCAGATCCAGTAAATATATGAGACTGGGATTAATGGGGTTTTTTTTCATTCCAGGACATGCATGGGGTGGGGAAGTGACTGTATTTTATTTTTTTGAAGGGAATGACATCAGTGTCTTTGCCTCATGTACACTGGGTGACCCTCATCCGACTTTCCCATCTGGCTCTCTGTCCCACCATAAAAACGTCCCTCGTTGTTCTTGCCCAGTTTCTTTGGAAGTCTATCAGTCACAAGGACGTGCTGAGTGGGTCACTTCTCATGTGGCACTTTTCTGAGGCTCTGGAATGCTCCGCTGGTATAATGTGAGATTTATCTATGTAATACGTGCTGTACAAAGTCCCGAATGCAGAATGGTATTCAGGCAGTGGTTGTTTGTCTTTGCTTATCTTCTGTTTGTGATTCCCTACATTACCAGCAATCTCTGAAGCCTCTGGGTCGCACAGACAGAAAGACAGGTGACTTTGCCAGCTGTCGTAAAGAATGAGTCTTCAGTCGTTCTCAGTAGGCGGTATGTGTCTCAGCAGGTTAGGTCTCTGTATCTGCAGTCAGAAGGTTGCTGGATCGCATCCCGGGGTTGTTGATCTGATGCCGCTATTTGGCCTGTGAGCAAGGCCCTTAACCCTAAATTGCTTCAAGCTGGCTGACCCTGCGCTGTAACCCCCAAGCTTTCTCTCACCTGTCTGTGTGCCTCATGGAAAGCAAGATGGGATCGGTGAATAGACCATCCTCCCCATAGGGATGAATAAAGTATCTCTCTTCTGTCCAAGAGTGAACCTTCGATGAAAAACCTTCTAGATGATTCCCATTGATATTATCGAATTACATCTGTGTAAGAAGTCTGCTTGGATTTCCACTGAGAAAAGCATGATGACAGCCAGAGGTGGGTAGTTCAGGTCCAGAGAGTAAAAGTCCAGACCAAGATTTTGTTTCAACCACCCAATTGGGTATTCTGTAACTCTGTGACTCTTTATACTGATCGGGTTGGCTGAAACAAAATCTTGGTCTGGACTTTTACTCTCTGAAACTGAACTACCTACCAGTGGTGACAGGTTATGGTGACTGACCCTGACATTTACTGGCCCCCACACCGATACCAGTAAGGGCTGTCTGTCCCTTTGCAGCCGACGAGCGATGCCAGCTGTACTGCCAGTCACAGGAGAGTGGTGATGCCGTCTACATGAAGAGGATGGTGCACGATGGGACGCGTTGCTCTTACAAGGACCCCTACAGCATCTGCGTACGAGGAGACTGTGTGGTAAGAATCCCGGGATTTTGTGGTACGACTGTCTTCCAAGCCCTGTGAAACTCACCTTAGCGTCATGTCTTTGCAGAAAGTTGGCTGTGACCTTGTCATTGGGTCGAGTCTACTGGAAGACAAATGTGGCGTCTGTGGCGGGGACAACTCCAGCTGCAAGATCGTCAAGGGCACCTTCACGCGTAGTGTCAAGAAACAAGGTCTCGTTTTCTGATCTAAGCCGAGCGGCCAGTCTGAATGTCCCCATTTCAGGTCAGGTGCCTGTCCTACAATTAGCCAGTTACACTCGGGGCCAACTCTACCTTTTCAGGGGCCTTAGCAAAGCTTTACTGGGCAGGCCCCCCTACCCACACAATTACTGATCATTTTATTTCCTCTGCAACGTAGGTAATTCTGGGGCCCCTTCTGCATTTAGCCACTTATAATAACAATAATTGTTTATGTACCGTTTGCGCAAGTACACTGGAATTCCTCTCTTCTTCCGCCCCATCTTGCTCTCCATAGCTTGGGGGTCACAGTGCAGGGTCAGCCAACATGCTGGGGCTTAAGAGCCTTGCACTAGGGTCCACACACACGTGACAATTCTGCCAAGGTTTAAACCGGCGACTTTCCGAGCCACTCACTGCCCCAATCACTAACAAGAGCTTTGCACTTTGCACATCAGTCTATATGTTGCATTATGCTTGAATTTGTCCTGCACTCTCTGGCTGCTGATACATCGCTTGCAGAAGCCCTGAATGTTAAAATATCTTCAATATTTAATTGCAATTAAAAAAAAAATCTTGTTTAGAGTCTGTATTACAATTTATTACATGTTTCTGTCTGTTTGTATTTGCCTTTATTACTGTGAACTGCATAAACTGGATCCACATTGTCTCGTCTCACCTGATTTGACAATAGTTTGCTCTGACTTTGAAACAATAATAATAATAATAATAATAATGAATGATAACCTATAAACATAAAAAATTAATTGGTTGAAGACCTTCAGTTATGATTTTCTGCAGCTTTCTGTGTGGGCTATGCTTGGACATTTTAGTATGGCTGAAAAAAATGTTCCTGACAAAAGAAATTTTCACTGTTTTTGGGGAGGGATTAAAGGTTGTATTGTCATGCAAGTCATAGATTTTCTCGGTTAAAGAGCAGCGCATAGGTCATTTCTGCATAAGAGGACTGCATGGGATTCGGTTAATTAACCGCAGAATTCCGTACATCTGTTCCCCTTCACTTTCAGGTTTCCTTGAGATTTTGGAAATCCCAGCTGGAGCGCGGCACATTCTCATCCAGGAATTTAAGGGAACACCGCACATCGTTGGTAGGCTTCTGCAGTTTGTGGAAATAAATCTCACCATCTATGTCATAACCTGGGCATGAACCGCTGTTACTCCTGCAGTAGTTTAGGGGAGGGGGCGCGTGGATGCAGGGGAGTTGTGTTCTGGGAGATCCAGCCCGGGTTTTTGACTTGTGGCCACCTCCATGACTCTATCACGGTGTTTCCTGAGTATTTTTCCAGTACGCTGTCATCTGCAGTTTCATCCTTAGTGATAACACCCGGCAGACCATCTTTCCCAAACCGAGTCAGGGAGGCCGTGATTTGGTGACGGGTGTCTGCCGTTGTCATCTGCAGCGTTGAAGAACCAGGCCACGGGGCGCCTCTTCCTGAACGACCACAACGAGTTCGCAGAATCCCGGACAGTTATCGAGAAGGGTGTGGAATGGGAGTACCAGAATGATGACGACAAAGAGACCGTCCAAGCCAGTGGCCCACTGCATTATGGGATACTTATTATGGTAACTCATGCGGCTCGAATAAGGCGTTTCCTTGCTCGGATTTTATGCTGATTTAAATATATTGTCAGGGACTGGCTGCAGCCGTCTGGTAACTTTGGGTGTTTCTCAATATGCGTACTTGACCGTACTTGTGTTCCCGCGTACCCGTTTTACGTCGTCTTCCATTGCCAGAGACCAGTTCCAATACTAAGAACTGAAGTACAGAGGATGGTAAAAATCCCCAGATGTTGGTCTTGCTCCACCCTAAATATCAAGGATACATCGGTTGCATCCTCACCAAACGAGACCAATCCCATGATTCATTGCACCCCAAGTTCGTTCTTGGAGGGCAAGTTAACAAGACCGATCTTGCCAAGACCACAAGTATGATCTTTGCGTATTTGGTATTGAGAAACATCCCATATTTCACTCGAGGTTTCTTCACTCTTCCCTCTCGTTTCCTGTTAAAGAGGAGTGCTCAGTCGTCCCCGCCAAAGCAACACGTGCACTCGAGTATGGGAGAAGTGAAGATTAGTGTCAGTGGTGGTGTTATCACCACTCAGACCCTCCATTTGTCTGATGTTTGGGGGCCTCTAGTTGGCCACAGACAGTCACTATGTATTCCATATTTTGGAGATGTTGAAGTAGCATGTTCTGCTAACCAGCTAGCTAGCTACGTTCTTCTGACTTTACTTCCTAGCTATTTACTTAGTTTTTGAAACATCTGACAGAAGCGATAGGGGACCCGAACTGACTTTTTGAGTGGGGCCTCACAAACCACAAACCTGCCCCTGGCTCGCATACACCTCATTTGATGTGTGCTTATTTGAGCTCTCTGGGGTTCATGGCCAGCCGGGAGGAGGGAGCTCCCAGCTTGGCTTCACTGGCAGACCTGCTGACAGTAGATGTCGCTGTAGAGCGACGAGACAGAGAGAGCCAGCCTCCTCACCCACCTGACCAAATGCCAGCCAATATGTGTTGTCTGGCATGTCACAGACAGCTAAGGCTGGACAGCCAAGATCCCAAATTGCCAAAATCTTCTGCTGCACAAATTAAACTCATCTGAATCAATCAGACAGACTCAATCATCAGTGAAGCATATTCAGTACTTAACCTCTGTGGCATGCCGATCCCAGCCAGGATTATACAATTATTTAATACAACTTTCACTGAGTTCCATCTATGCTATGTCACCTTTTTACAGCACCAGTGAATCACAAGTAACCTGAATGATTTTTGGGCAGGAGATACAGAAGATTTAGTGAATCTCAAAAATTTTGAATTACAGATTGTGAAAGGCAATCAGAATTTGGAACGAAATCAGAGAACTATAACAATTTTGAGAGGAATTAGTATTTTTTTTCCCTAGACTATGATGTTCCACCGAAATCATAACACATTTACACACCGTTATGTGCACTTAAGACCAATTCCTGTGAATATTTAGGACACGATCTGACTCCATCTTCATTTGAGCTTGTAGGGAAAGGCCAGAGTAAATGATTACAGACAATCCCCCAAATGATTGATGAGGTTTGAATGTACTATATTGTCCAGCCAACATGGAGGTCTGTATTACGTTTTTATCCCCAGGTGCGAACTTTCGGGGACTCCAAGGTCACTCTATCATACAAGTATTATGTCCAAGAGGAACAGGAGGCTTCCGTGGAGAACGACGTGATATCAGAGGACTCGCTGTATTTCGAATGGGCACTGAAGAAGTGGTCGCACTGCTCCAAACCCTGCGGGGGAGGTAGGCTCCCATTTCCTGGACATCGAGGAATGCAAAACCACAGAAAAAGAGAAAATATCTCTGCTATCAGTCTGTTCTTTGACTGTCTAGCAAGATGAAAAATTAGGAAGTAAGTAGAGGCGTATACAGAGGCTCTCAGCTGAAAGCTGATTGGCCCGTCTGGAGCCCCTCCCCTGTCACTCACCAAAACAAAACATATGATTGGCTAAGGATAAGGTTGGCCCTTCTATATGAATTATGGCCTGTCTCCATTGCTCCCTACCTTGAAAAATGTCCTAGAATCCCCACTGGTAGTGAGATTTAGGATGTTTTAAATGGTAATCTCCAAAAGTATGTAGTCTGAATTTCAGAACCTGATCTTCAAATGTACGGAATGTTCCGGCCATGTTGATGCGGTTGTGTGCGGCTTTGCCCTTTACAGGTAAGCAGTATACACGGTACGGATGCAGGAGAAAGTCCGACAATAAGCTGGTGGACCGCACCTACTGCGAGGACATCAAAAAGCCGCGAGCCATCAGCAGAAGCTGCAACCAGATCGAGTGCTTCCCGCCTGTGTACGTCTGCCTTACGCTCACCAGTCTCTCCCTGTTGGAAGATTTTCCTTATTTTTCATTTAGATTTATTCTTTATTTAGCAAATAGCCCATTACAAACATACATGTCATGGAGTCAACTAGGCATAAGTGCAGCGAGGCTGAGCTTCCAATGAATGCCCGGGTACTGGTGTAAGCAGAACTGGAGCAGGAGCCACACAGCAACTTCCAAAGAAAGCAAGAAGCTAATAAGACAGTTATTCAAATCAGCAATAATAAGAGCAATCAGGGAACAGGTATCGGGTCAATAGAGATGTTTCTTAAAAATGTGTTTAAGTTTGTGACTCGCAGAAGCTGCCTGGAAGTACAAAATCTCTTTTTTAAATGAAAAAAGTGAATGTTAAAGTCCTTGGTTGTTAGGAAACAAACACTGAAACGAATTCAAAGCTGAGTTTAAATGAGGGTTTCTGGATTTAATAACGGACAGCGGAGACTTGTAATCCTATCCGGCAAGTCATTTCCTTCTTCGGACCACCCGGCGCTGTGTTTGTCATGTCCATCGGGAGCTAGCAGGTCATCACCGGGTCGTAAAGACATAGTTGTGTGCCTCCGATCCGATCCCTCGGCCGCCTGCCTGTCCGCTCGCCGGCTGGCCGCGCCTCTCTTTGTTTCCACAGCTGGCTGACCGGTGACTGGGAGCCCTGCAGCTCCTCCTGCGGCAGGACCGGCTTCCAGCTGCGCTCCGTCCGCTGCGTGCAGCAGCTGGCTGACGGCACTAGCCACTCAGTCCACAGCAAGTACTGCGAGCAGGAGCGACCTGATGCTCGGCGAGCCTGTAGCCGCCACCTCTGCCCAGCCCAGTGGACCATCGGGTCCTGGTCGGAGGTGAGGGTATGGGGGGGGGGGGGGGGGGTTTGGGGTATCTTTAACGATGCAGGGGTGATCAAAAACCACAAAAAAATGACAAATAATTTTAACATTTATATCCGAGTTCTTAAGCCCGATCCTCCGGGCCCCCCC
>JAAGVU020000047.1:2785237-2810674 GCA_011763525.2 Mormyrus iriodes
GATGGCAAAACAGAATTCAGTTCAGACAGCGCGAAATCAAGATATCTCTCTGGAAAATTTTGGAGTTCATTACACTTCATGATCAGCCTTTCTCTGTTATAAATGTTATAAGTATATAAGATGTATACTGTTATAAAATATAGTGTTCTGGGACTGTTGTTGTATGCCAGATTGGTGTTTTATTACCAAAAATAAATACTTTTTCATATGTTTAGAGTGTAATTAATTGTTTTTTTTTTTTATTTTGTTGGAGTCTGCTTTTCAACATATTATAAGCAGAATCTCCCAAACAATCAGTATCGGTGTCAGTTTTTGATATAGTCAGCTATTGATATGGGCCAGAAATTTCCTTATTAGTGCATCACTAGGTAGCACAGTTGCCTCACACCTCTGGGACCAGGATTCGAGTCTCCGCCATGGTTCCATGTGTGTGGAGTTTGCATGTTCTCCCTGTGTTGTCATGAGGTTTTCTCCAGGTACTCTGGTTACCCCCCCCCCCACTCCAAAAATACGCTAAGGTGAATTGGCATTGCCAAATTGCAGAAGTTTAAATTTCAGGTCCAGGAACTAAAAATCCAGACCAGGATTTTGTTTCAACCAACCAGTTGAGTATAAAAAGTCAGTCACCGAGAACTCAACTGGTTGGTTGAAACAAAATCCTGGTCTGGATTTTTACTTTCTGTATCTGAAATTTCCATCTCTGCCAAGTTGCCCGTAGATGTGAATGGTGTGTGCGTCCTGTGACTGGCTGGCCCCCATCCTGGCTAAATTCCCTGCTTAGGCTCTGGATGCCCGTGATCCTGCATAGGACAAATGCATACAGAAAATGGATGGATATAGGTCTCTGTGTTGTGAAATAAAGGTCTGGCTTATTAAATCGCTATAAACTTTATATATAGCTCCTACTTCATCCATTTATGATGTTGACTGAAGACTTACCTGACGTTGCTATCTAAAAACTTTTTTCTCTGCTTTGCAGGTAACTCAGCTGACCACAATAATAAAGGCAACCTCCTAGTTCACTGGCAGTCTCACCCCGAGCTCAAATTCCCCAAGCAGAAGATTTCAAGTAAACGGCCTCCACTTCATAATTGTGAACTTGGTCTGCAGTGCATGCCATTGCCTGTATGGACCTTGCCCTTTTCTCTCTCCTTCAGCCTGTGGGGCCGTTTCCCCTGACTGCCACAGTTCTGCTTCTATACACTTTTTTTTCCAAACGTCCAATCGTTTACCGCGCAAGGACGACTCCGTGGCCCCTGGCAATTTTCCTCCTTCGCATACTCACCGTCCGGAGCTTTGTGTCCAAAAAAAAAAAATAACCTCGCCCTCTTCACTGCCCGAAAAAGCTTTTAAGCGAGTCGGCAGCTTTTAAGTAGGAGGACATACCGGTGCGTGGTTGGACGCCTCGGGGTCCAGACGCTTTTCTGTGCGATCTGATTGGTTGACCTCTTGAGCAAATTGTCATTCTCCGAAACTGCAGCTTTATACTCAGCCGGGGGAATCTCAGAGTGTGAGAACTCGCTGAGTGGAAAAACAGAGTACATTCTGCTTTCTAAATGTCAGTGTCCCCTTAGCCCAAATGGGCTGTTCCATTCAGGCTACCGTCACCCATTTCTCTGCTTCATTAATCTACTTGATTCTCTTGTTGTGACTGTTAAAAACTGGTAAATGAAATCTAAACTCTACCTGAATAACTTTTATTAACTCCAATTATACTAATACTGCTAATCATCACTATCCTTGACTGTTACTGTATGTATGTGTTTTGTATTACTTTTCACCAGTATATTAGATGTAGTACTGAAATTTTAGAAGCCACATGTTTGTGCCAAGTATAGTGGTAAAATTCAGGGTCATTGCCTCTGCATAGAGAAGGGATGGTGGTTTATTTGGGACATGGGAATGCTTCGGGAAGAATATTCCGGGAGATTTATGTTCGCGCTGTCCACTGCTCTCGTGTACGCTATTATTTGTGTGTGTTTGTACGACCCTGAAATATCTGTCTCTTTAGTGCATCTAAACGCCAGAAAGCGCTACAGAATGGCACTTAAAATGCCTTCCTCGTGTTAAAAGAAGAACTCGGTTTTTCACAATTTCGCTGTGATTGTCTGCTGAAGTACATGGCCTTATTCGAACATAGTGATTTCAGTCGCCGGATGTTAAAATAAAACCACAAGGTTTTTCTAAGGTGTGTAGATTACTGCGGAGATTATCAGATATGAAATTAAGGGAGAGCGGGGCCTGGGTGCAAACCAGGGGCATTTCAGCTGTTACTTAGTCTCTGTCATATATTCCTTTGTAACAGATGTATATTGTGCATTGTAAAAGTCTGTGTTCCTTTGGAAAAAATGTTGGAGAGCTACATTATACTGTATATAACTGGGTGTTTCTTGTATTGAATATTCAAGATCTAATCTAATAATGTCCATCATCATTCTCTCCGTCGATCTTTATATGAGGTTTACGGATGTAAAAACCACACTGAACATTCACTGCCTTCCTGTTGGGCTGGCTAACGCTGTTCAGATGGACTTATACACACTGCAGATGCACTTTATTTTTTCAGGGAGATTCCTTTAATGTTTTTTTTTTCCCAAATGTTTAATGTGTCTCCTCATGTGCAAATTCAATGTTTACAGTGACATGGAATTATTAAATTTGCTATTTCCATACTGGTCAATTTTATGGCTGGACTCCAGATAATTTCAAGTGTCTTATTAAGTTGAGGTGAAATTATTTCTTTTTTTAATATTGTTCATTTTATGTATAAGGATACTTAAAATTATAATGACAGGTTTAGTTAAGAAACCTTTGTTTCACTTTATTTTTGCATTATCATACTATGCCAACTTTGCAATATCTGAATTTATATTTTGAATAATGTTACACGACCAGTTTATAATATCCAGCATAGGAAATTATGTATACGAGAGAGGATATGTTCAGCATTTACAATTACTACTGTACAGTACGTGAGTGTTCATGAAGTCTGTCATGCTAATTCGGGATATATGTTAGGGCAACAATGATTCAAGGATTTTACCCTTATCTCAAGAAATACGACAATTACATTTCAGTGTGTCTGTGAGGTGGAGGCTGTATGAAACTATGGGACAAACCGGCAAATGAATTTAGAAAAGATTCTTTGGTAACACCACTTCGGGGGGGGGGGCACAAATAATACAGTACTACACTCTTACTTAATGCGTTAATTAACCAGAAACTAAGTGTTAGTTACATGCTGATTCCATGTCTGTTCATCATTAATCAATCATGACTTCATGTATTTCATGCAGTTACTGTATCTGTAATTTGTACTTGAGTAGCACCTGAGTTACTAAGATACGTGTGCCCCCTCAAGTAAAATGTTACTTTTTTTCAGGGGCATTGACAAAAAAATTCGGGAGGGTGATACCCCCCCTGAATAAGGTCTGGACTCACCTATATATTTGGATACAGTCTATATCATCCAACCAAGTCCATTTGCAATGTACAGGCATAACTTAATCTTATTCTGCCACTGATGGCCAGGATATAGCTGTGAGTGAACGTGATCCGGTCATGCCTGCAAGATAAATAAATGTGCGGGAGACAAGGAATAGTATCGAAGTCGTTGGCACCCAGAAATCAAAAACATCCTTAATCCTGTGTTATTTTTGAGGTCGAAGTGACCCCAGTCCATTTTCAAAATGAGGTTAAATTCTACAGATTCTAGAATTTAGAACGGAAGAAGTAAAATACACAGGATTTAATTAAGTAACCCTTAAGTGGACATGAAGGATCACGTGCATAAAGAATGAGTGAAGGGGATGCCTGTGCCTGACTAAATAGGGTCTTTCTTCTGTCTCTTCAGTCTTTCTCCGCGCTCCTGTTCTTGTGACGCGCGGCACGCTAATGTGTTTATTTACAGAAGCTGCTGAGCTCACCGTTCGCTGTCGAAACTCGACATGTTTGACTTTCGCTGCTTACGGCAGTTTCACAATACTATCGTCTGTCTGAGAAAAGAGCACAAGTCGAATAATTAACACAATCATCTCCTTCTTTCCCGTTGTCTGTCTCTGCTGTCCTCTTTGCTGACGTTGCGTATCTTACAGAGCTTCATCCAGGCCCTCCTGTTCGCCGGCGATGATGTCGCGCCCCGTTTCAGCTATCGGTTTTCCCACTCTTGCAGATCGGCGCTGTCGGGGGGACAAGTCGCCGTTCTGTCGCATGGAGGTGCTGAGTAGGTACTGCACCATTCCGGGCTACAAGCAGATGTGCTGCAGGTCCTGCAATGGCTCGGCAGACTTCGACCCCACGCCTGTCACCCCGACGGACGCCATGGATATGGGCTTAACTCCCACGGACCCCAGCCCTTCTTTCAGCACATTTATGAAGTACAGCAGCAGTTCCACCTGGCTAGGCCTGTCCTCCGTATCCGATCCGACAGATGAGCGCCCCACAACAATCAGTCCTACGACTGTGCTGTACAGCACTACATTTCCCAGCCTGCCCTTTGAGTACAGTGACACTATGGTGACCCTTGGGGATATTGGCGACGATCAAGATACAACCTCATCTGCCCTCTTTTCATCCACCGCCCTCCCCAAAGAAAAAGTTACAGGCGACTTGAGCGAAACAAACTTCATAGATGTGCCCTATTGGAAACCAGGTTTGGACCTTAACGTCTCCCGGAACTACCTCAATCGCAGAAGGACACGCAACAAATATATTCTGGAACTTTTAGCAGAAAAACGGAGGCAAAATCCTCCAGCTAAAAGGAAAACCAGTATGTGACAGAGAAATCGCTTTTCACTCATCGGTGCTTTGTATCGTCAAATATCGTCATCGATCGTCTGTCAGGTACTGAAAAATATTCGCCAAGAGATAAAACCGTGAAAGATTTCAGCTTTCCATTTACAGGACGAAGGAGTTGTACAGGTGTCTGCTTTGTGTTTGTATAAATGAATTATAAATAAAATCTATCAAGGAAATGTGCTGGATTCGATTCCTTAATTTAACACCTAAACTTGTTTCTGTGGCGTAAATGAGCAAAAGTTGTCTGAGAGGCAAAAAGATTAAGATTAACTTCATTAATCCCTGGGGGGGGAATTCTGGAAAATACACTGTAGCCTGCAGACTTCAAACTTCCACAGAGAGACCCTAGTGGATTCCTAATTTGTCATCTCAACCACTTGGACATGACTGTACAAAGGAAATCTGTTTTATATTAGCAGTGAAGGTGAGTGACGAAACCTGTCACCTGACTTTGTTTTCCATCCCACTGTAATTTAGTTTTAATGGGTAACATTTAAAATTTGCTTTGCTAGTTGTACTGGGGCAGTTATCACTCACATTATAATGGCGCTAATTACCTCTATATGAAGTCCTCAGCAATAAGCTAGGTAAAAATGGCTTTCCTTTAATAGAGTGTGAGTTTGAAGCATTATAGCAGTGCTTGGGACTGGAAGGATTGCATTTAAATGCTTTGAGATACTAACATAAAAATATTGTATCAATCAGATGCATGATGCATGTGGGTGGGGGGAGGGGGCACTCTCGTCATTGTGGGGGCTCCCCTGTGGTTTTGAGTTGGGGGCTCTGGTGCCTGCTTCTGCGGGCAGCTGAGGGTACTCTGTGAAGGCATGCCTGCGGGCATCCGTATGGGGCATCTCCATACAGTCAATTTAGCTCCAGCCGCATGTATGCATAAACAGAAAATGATATTCATTCAATGTGTGCCCTGCAGGATGAGGACAGCGCTGGGGGAATGGTATAAATCATCTGCTTCCTGTCCTGTCTCTGGTGCAGGTGGCGAGTGAGAACGGCGATACCTTAGATGCCGCCAGCTGACTCATGTGAAGGACACTGCCATTTATTTGTCTGAGTGATCCATTCGGAACTGCCCCCTGCACTCCCATTGTAGTGGAAGTACGTTTTACATTCAGTCTCACCTGCCAGAGCTCTTTGCCGGCTTACCCAAGCTGTTACACAGACATTTTAACAGTATCAGGTCCTCGGCAGAAGGACCTAATCTCACAGTACGCTTCCCTCTCCAAATCTTCGCTAATCGTTAGGTATCACACCAAATAACATTATTTTCCCTGCACCTGTCAAGATAGCAGAACAGTGTCCTATTACCGGCTGACAGAGACTGATATGGGAGTTTCTTGGGTCTCTGGCCAGAATATCTCCAGCATGTGTGACTTAGCCCACTGTTTTGAGTTTGTTGCAGGGGTGTAATATCCTATATGGGTGCAGTGGACAAATCAAGATGAATATCGTGTATTTTGAAGCCTTAACCCCCAAATATTAATGAGAAATTCTCAAATTCATTTTATGTGGTGCAAATATTCGAATTATAGAGCCACTTCCTATGATGGGTCTGATAACTCTTGGTTTATCTATCCTGTGTGTTATGATATCAATTATCTCCTTAACCTTAATACATCCTGGAGGATAAAGCTTTTAATAGCTAACTGATGCCTTTTGTTATTTGGTTCAGGAAGACGAGAGAGCATTGTTCTGTGTGTGTAGTATGTCACAAAATGCCTCCCATTTATTTTTCCTCCCGAGGCTTGAAAAATGCTAATCCTACTAACTGCTAGGTGTAACATGCTAATTATATCATTTTCTCCTTCGATTTCTGTGGTATTCGTCCCTCATCTAATAGCTGCCTGCCTTTCTGGCGGGCCCTAAGTTTAAATCTCTCAATTAAGCCACATACTGTATGCCCACCCTCTCTGCTGCATTGCTTTGTAAAAAGTAATAGTCCGTTATTTGGTCTCCAAAACCTCTTCACGCCTAAATGATTCTTCTTGTTGGGAGAGAGACTTCCTTGCCAACCTAGTATTGTGTTACGGCACCATTTTCCTTTTTTGACTGTAATGTTTCACACACATTCCTCCTGGCACATAACATGTCAAGGTGGTGCTCACGGACTTTAGATCATCAGACATTTATCCCTGTGCTGTTCCAGTTGCAAATGAAGGGCAGTCACTGTGCTTGTAATAGTCTAATCTCTTTTGTGATCTGCCATTTTCTTTTTTAAGTTCGATTCGAAGTCAAAATGGGGTGCCACCAATCTGGATTATATGATATTGAAGTACAAATAGTGTGAGTGTATGTGCCAACTCAGGAATGTAGTACTCCCTATTTGGCCATATAGAATTATGTACATTCTTTAGTAATATTTACCTGGCACTAATTGTTTAGGACAGGATTCTGTAACAACTTTCCCCTGATAGCCAAATACTGTCAGCAACACCAGGGCAACCTCCACTGCATCTAATTAGGAGGGGTAGCTCATGGCAACTGGCGGGGGGGGGGGGGGCTTCAAACAGTAAAACTGGAATCAATCATGCGGTCTGGATTCAATAGTATTCAGGACTGGAGTCTGCAAGTTGGTGAAATCAACCTCATTTAAACAATGAGGTTAGACAATGGTCATGGTTCTTTAGACCTTTTCCAAATAGTCCAATGTTCCTAAAACACCAGGGACTGCATATTGGGGATTAGCATCTTCTGTAGGATACTCAAGTACCTTCTTACTCCCTCTCTTAAGATCTCCGTATTAATAGGCTTTTTAAAGATCTAACAGGTCTCATTGATGACTAGCCTATAGATTATATTTCAATATCCTTTTACTTGCACGCATGGCAAGGCTTGTGCTCTGAAGGCATTTGTATAATGCAGCTTTTGTCACGATGTTAAATATTTTCCGCACCTGGTGCCACCAGCTTGCAGGATCATTTTCCAGATAGATGAGATTCGTCCTTGAAAGGTAAATGCTGTTTCTGCATAACCCTGTGAAGGTTTGCTGAATCTGTCAAGCTTCTGTCAAGCTTCCTAGTGATTGTTGCCGAGAGGCCTGCAGCGTGAGTATCCCCACGTGGTATGTTTATTGGATCCTCAGTAATCAGTCACCTTCCTTCACCTGTATCTGCTATGGGCACCATGTATAGGGATGGATTTCCTCCTGGGCCCAGCAGGTTTTTGAATTGTCGGCCTGTTGAGACGGGATTATTTGACAGTTCAATGGATGTACTTTTTATGATGAAAAGTCCCCTGTATGGAAAGTCATCTTCACAAACCCTACCTGATCCTAAAGGGACTGTAATACGATCCAGTGTTTATGAACAATCTGACTCGAATTCTTCTTTCTTTACCAGGAAAGGGTGCTTCCTGAAGTAGGGCATACTGTTCTCGTGAATCCTAACCTTTTGGTTTATGAATGAGGAGGCAGGAGAGCAAACTCACGGGGAGAATCCCTGACGTGTCCTTCAGAGAAAAGCCTTGTGCACCCACCCAGGTGTCGCCTCAATTTTTCCATTCATATCTCAAGCAGAATTACTGTCGTTTCTGTGGCCATCCCCATGTGATTCAGGTTTCCATCCACTCTCTTCACACAATGTTCATTTTCATCACAGCTACTTCCACACCAGAATCTAACACACACGGTGCTTTCTAAAAAGTGTCACACCCACACAGGAGTTTCTGTAAACTGTGTCTACTACCTGTTCAAAAGGTTTATTGACTGATGTCCCCTGAGGAGAGCCCTTGGTTACCGCGTAAACATTCAGCAGCACCTTATTAGATATCTAGCTTCCTCTAGGCCCCGATTCCTCATATCTCTGCCATCTCGAATTATTAGCATCACTAGGGCCTTGTTTAGTCTTGGCAAGCTTCTTGACACATTGTTCCTTCACCAATAGCCCTAGCCGTGCCTCATTGCCTAACCTTTGTCTTTGTGTTGGTGATGGCTGCTATTGCCACTGTCACTAAGTCAGGCTCATCTATCCTATCATCTGCCTTGTTTTGTGTTTTTTTTTTCTGGTCTAGATCTTGGGGGCCCCATGCAAATGTGTGGTTTGAGTACCGGTGAACACCATCGCTGTCTGGGATGTAGGGCTTCTGTATTCTGTATCTCATTTTCCATTTCTTCCTCCACTGGTCCCCTTTTTGGGGGAATCCAGGAGAAGTTTCTTTGTAGCTAACAACTCCTTGACTCTGATGAAAGGCAACGACTGAGGCTTTATCTGTGTCCGCTCTGTATGGTGAAGCCATTCCTTAGCAGAGAGCTACAGTGTGTCCTTGGTGGCAGAGTGTTTGCTGTCTCTATAGAAACGTCCCAAGCATGATCCTGCAGGAAATACCAAGATCCAAGGGCGGCAGAAATATATCCTGTGGTCTGGACCTATCGTTTAATACATTTCAGGACTCCAGATGTGAATTGTGTCATAGCCCATCTGGTATATGTACCATAATCACTTATATCATAAGGGCAGATCTCGCAAGGGTTGCCTGAAGGGGATTCTCAACCACTCTTGTGCCCCCCACCTGCCAACCACGTATGGAATGGCCTATTCTTGAAGTGTCAGACATTCGTTTCACAAAATCCCCCAAGGGAGAATACCTTATCTCAACTTCTGCTAATCCGGTAAGTGTATCAAGTTTGGATGGCAAACAAGTTCTAGTGTTTTCCAGTGAGTGGCTGCAAACTCTCCCCCGATCTCTGATTCCCTTCAGTGACTATTAACTGATGTCTGGCTGCCGCGTTCTCCCTCTGCCTGCCTTAAAGGTTGAAGCCATAATTGACTGCAGCCCATTGTCTGAGTATATTCCTGCTCAGAAGGCTTGATACCATTTAGTGTAAAGTACACAGTTTGCTCTAATTAAATATGTCAGGTAAGTTATATATAAAATCATGGAACTATCAGCCTCATCAGCTAAACATTCTAGATCAGCGTTTCACAATCCGGTCCTTGGGGACATGCAGCCGGTCCACGTTTTTGCTTTTACTGAGCATAAATATTGACCATCTGGCGGGGAGCTGGGAGGAAGCAAAAACATGGACTGTCTGTGGGTTCCCAAGGACTGGGTTGGGAAACTCTGTTCAATATCCAGACCTATCAGACACTGTCGGACCTTTCAATCTTGCCCTTAGAGGGTCTCAAACTTCCTTCCTGTATCCCTTAATTGTTTCATAAAGGTTCTTTCAATCCTAACAGTTCTCTTCCCTCTCTTGCTCTGGCTAATATTTGCATGAATAATGTATAATTAATATCTGCCATTATCTATGATCTGGAATCTGTTTCAGCCCTTTCCCGTAACATATCAAGGTTCGCCAAATCCCGCTGGGATGAGTTTCCAGCATTAATTTACAGGGCTTCCCTTTCTCCCTTTCTCCTTTTCTTCAAACCCATGCTGGTTGTCATCTTTAGACTCCACAGAAACGGATTTAATGAGGGAGAATCAGCTCGCCCTTATAACGTCGTGAGTTCAACTTAATCCACCCTTTTTTATACATAGAAATGATAAAGTAGAAATATTACTAGGGGCTCACAGGAATGCCTTTAAATACTTTAAGACAGTGTTTCTCAACCCAGTCCTCGGGGTCCTCCAGACAGTCCACGTTTTTGGTCTCTCCCAGATAATTAATAACACTGAATTTCTGGTTCAGGTGTGTTTGGGAGCTGGGAGGGAGGCACAATATGAACTGTCTGGGGGTCCCTGAGGACCGGGCTGAGAAACACTGCTTTAAGATGTGTGAAAAATATAATAACAATGAGATCCACAGGTTTTTATCATTATAGAAAACAATCTCCATGACTAATGTAAGAAAGGTGGTATTTGCAGCTGTGAGAACATTTCATTCTAACCTCCAAACCATTTCAATATACAGTCAAATTCTCCTTGATATAGGAGATCCCTTGTGCTTGTAGTAATATTTGGATAATATGAAAAGATTATGGTTATATATGGTGTTAAGTAAGCAAAACAGACAAGTTTGCTGATGCGTTAACAGCTGATGACTCACATTCTGAGAATGTGGTTTCTCAACGTGGCGGCTTTCTAGCTCGTTTGATTATGTCTGACACCAGGCACAACTACTTGCCCTCTCGACTCGTCATCCTGAGAGCCGAGCAGGAAGTGGAGAGACCGCGGGGTGCCTAGCGCCATGCCTGTCGTTTATTACTTGCTTTAGTCTTAGTAATTACTGATGGTAACAAATTAGCCTTTGTTACTCCATCTGTAAAAAAGTCACACGGCTGCTCTACATGTGGTCTGTTTTTTATATAATTTAACAATACGAATCAAAATTAAAAAATATACTGCACATGAAATAATCAAAAATAGAGTATAAACCATGCAGCCATCCTATTCAGGGTCACAGAGCCTACGGGTGCAAGGCAGGGAACAACCAACCCATCGCAGGGCGCACTCACACACCATTCACACACCATTCACACCTACGGGCAATTTGGTAACTCCAATTAACCTCGGTATGTTTTTGGACTGTGGGGGGAAACCGGAGTACCCGGAGGAAACCCCACGACGACACGGGGAGAACATGCAAACTCCACACACATGGAGCCATGGCGGAGACTTGAATCCTGGTCCCAGAGGTGTGAGTCGACAGTGTTAACAAAGTATCAACCAATAGACACTTGTTATTAATACATAACTGATGATTATTGGTTGAATTATATAACAGTATGTAAACCACATGGATTCCAACATGGTTTTGGCAGAAGAAGCCTGCATCAGTTTATGGCAGGAAGGTGCAGGGAGCTGGTGACCTCTTCTCTATTGAAAAGTCTCTGCGCTGCCCCACTGCTTGGCTACACAATGCTGAAGACATTATTCCAAGGATAATACATTTAATACATAATACTTTCTGATAGTTTTATTTCTGCTTCAGTAGACTGTATATTAGAAAGGTGTCACGCATGGATCCCAGGGTACGAAATCTCTTGGGTTTGCCTCTGGCTGCTTGTGATGTTTTTATACTGACAACACTCAGTTCTCTCCAAACATTATATTCTATGTTGTCACTTACCACATTCCTTTTTGTCACTAAAGTGAACTAGGGAATGTTGACTTGCATTAGAGCATCCATCCATCCATCCATCCATCCATCCATCCATCCATCCATCCAGCCATCAAACATCCATCCATCCATCCATCCAGCCATCAAACATAGTTCTTGAATCTCTACATTGCTGATGCAGCATAGGGTTGTGGTGGACCTCAAACTTATTTCCGGAAACACAGGGCACAAGGCATGCAGTCTTTAATGGATAACCAATGTGTGAACATTGCAGGGAGGATCCGTCTTTGGTAACATTCAGTCATGGTCAAGCTGATCCGGAATACTTTAAGGCATACAGTGAGGTGAACCATAGATGAAGCCCTGCTCCATCTCATTTGTGTGTATAATTATAAGGAGGTAAGCAACATTCTACAGCACAGGACAAAGCAGCCTTTCTCAAATTTGCTGTGTACCTTAATAATCCTTATGTAACTGGCGTATCTGATGTTTATGTTGGAGCCATCGCGACTTTTCCAACTCGCATTACCCATTTTCTGTGTTTCCATTTTAAAGAACAGCATAGGGCACCTCTACCAGAAAGGTGCTCACGGGAGAGTTCCTTTAGTCATTAAAATTCTAACACTTTCTAAATCTGGTAAGCACATTACATTTCCATTTGTGCCAACAGTCATATAACCACATAAATAGGCTAAGACAGGAGCCATTTGTTTGCTGAAGAGAATTAGCTGTTATGCAAGACAAATAATCCTGGTAACGAAATGTATGGCATCACATGGGGGCTATACACAGATCTGAGTCAGCTGCAGTGAGATCCCTGCTACTATTTCAGGTGCTTATAAAATATCCACCATTAACTCCAGCTGTGGGGTCCACCGTCTAACACATGAGTATCTACCCATGGTTTCCTGTTGAGCTAACCGTGAGCTCTCCTAATCCTGCTGCTGAAGAACTTATAAACCTTTCATGTCAGGTTTCATGTTACATTTTTAAGTGGCCCTGCGGAGCGTTTCTGAAGTTTTTCATGGCTTCACAGTGTATCCTAAAAAACTGTGCAACATGGATCCATGTAACAACATCAGGAAAAAAACACTACAGATATGGGAGGATTTAATTTAATTCCTTATTCCTGTTATTATTGTTGTTGTTGTTTCATTTGTCATTGTTTTGGTTTCATTTGTTGTTGCTGCATTTGTCATTATTTCATTTGTCGTTGTTTTTGTTGTTTAATTTGTTGTTGCTGTTGTTTTGTTGCTTCTTCCTTTGTTGTTGTTTCATTTGTCGTTGTTTTCGTTGTTTAATTTGTCGTCGCTTTTGTTGTTGTTTCATTTGTTGTTGCTGCTGTTTTTAATGTTGCAAGAAATGATGTCATGAGAAGGATAGGGTTGGCTCTCTGTGACAATAAGTTAATGATGCTCCATAACTGCCCTGTTCTCCAGAAAGGGACACCTTTACCAGAGACCTGTATCACAAAGCAAAGTTCGTTGATTAGCTAAATAGCTTGTCTGATTTAAGGTATCCCAGTTTAAATGGACTCCATCTTCGTTCATTTACATTTAGCCCAGACTACCTTAAATCTGGCAAGTTTTTTGGTAGCCCAAATATCCAGCTTTGTGATAAAGGCCCCCGATCTCTCGTCACTCGTGCCTCAGGATTTTACAGTTTTTCTCGATTGCTTTGGAGCATCTCTCCAATGACAATTAACATTTGCAAAACAAAAAGTGTAACCCCCACACCATAATGTGACTTCTGCACAGCAGAGCATCATTTCTCATCGTTCCCATTTCCATATGTTTTAGTTCATATATGCAAATGGTTTTGTACAATTGTCATCATTTGGCACAATTTTCAGTTTTGTTGGCCAAAATAGGTTATGTAGTTTCCCATTGTAATAATTTTACACCCAAAACTGTATATATATGTGCATGTATGTGATCATCATGCAACATGCAAAACCATTAACCAAGCTGTCAAAACGATAAAAATATATTCCATAAATTGCTGTGATACGGCTTGTTGTGTTTATGGTTCCCACAATACATGATTCTGTTGCCCGTTTGTGGTCCTTGTATCACCGTTTTGCTGTTTTTGTGTTATACAGTGCTGTGTGACTTTTTTGCTTGCTATTCTACTGTCTCTTGAGATCTGAAGAAGTTACATGCGCATGCAAATGCTTTCTTTGGCCAGTGAACATCACATATTGTAACGTAGAGGATTGCAATGTTGAAACTGGTGTCTTTGACATGAATAAGTATCAGTTTGCTAAAGAAAAATGATCAGTAAGTGACAATGAGAAAGTGGGAATCATTCAGAATTGTGGAGGCCAGGAGCGTACCTACACTGACAAACTGACAAGATATCTAAGCATTTTGACTCTCATGGTTACAATGATGCAGATTGTGCTTCTCATTTTGGTGGCACTAAGTCTTTGGTGGAATTATTTGCTTCTGAGAAATGAGCTGATTGATTTGGGTAAGCCACGGGCTTTTGCGGCTTAAACCGTAGTGTTGTGCAATATGCATGAACTGTTTTGAGAAATGCTCTTATAGGTGCAAGAATGTTAAGAACGTTTCATGAAATGTGCACAAGCAATTGAGAAAAACTGTAATGTTAAAGGTTATACAGAAGCACAAATCTTGGTTTAAAGTCAGCTTTTGCACTCACACACACACACACACAACGGTATAATTCAAACCCAAATTGGGGCATTCCATTAAATTTAATGTCAAAAAAACAGTCAAATATTGGACCTACAGTTTGCATAGAGAAAGCGGTTTATGTTGTCTTGGTGGGGTTTTCTGCTGTGTGGTAGATACATCTTATAACTCCTAAAGGATAATTCACACCCCATAAAATATAAAAGTGACTTACAGTGACTTGTGGGTAAGTGAACTTTTGGATGCAAATGTATGGCATAAAAATATCCCTTATGAATATTAACTGATAAGCGTTCCTTGTCCCTGGAATGAACCCTGTTTTTGACCACTGAGTCATACAGTCTTACGTAATGTGGGTCAGCCAGTGATTCTCATGTTGCTGGTGTTACAGTCACTAATTATATTACCCATTTAGCCTTGCGGTGTTTGCCTGGAATGTATCTGAAGTGAGGGCCAGATCACAATAACTCTACTTGATGTCTGACGGTCCTGTGACCTAAATGTAGTTTAAATGCACAAAGAAATCCCCTACAGCTCACAGAGGGGAGCATTTCCACAATACGTAACTGGTTTCCTAAGGGACTGACTGGCAGACTATTATATATTGCTATGACAGGGATAAAACACAGCCTTTTTTAGGCATTTAAAATGTGAGTTGTGAGGTACGTTATAAAATACATGCATTTACCTGTGTGTGAGGGTGTTGTATTAAACATCTCCAGCATATATCTCTACATTATTAATACCTTGGGCGTATTTAAAGTGATCTGGTTTATGACCTTATACACTCTTAGCCTTTCGGAGTCACAGCGACTGTGGATCCACAGGATGGGATGCTGTTAAGATTTTCTTTAAGAACATGACACAGATCTGAAGGGTGGTTTCCCTGGAGTAGGGAACTTGCCCGTTTTGATTTAATTAAACCAATAACTAAAGGCTGAAGAGGGATTGTGACAAGGGTGAGGAGAGTGGGAGGCACATTTCTTGGCCAGACAATCGTTAAATATGCCTTTTCTCGTTGAGCTGATCCAGTATTTAAAGCAGGGTGACTCCAGAGGAACAAACTGGCGTGCATTCAGCCTCTGGGAAAGAGGTGATATTTAATTGCTAGGGCCCGCACTTTGTGCTAAATTAAAACGTCTGCTTCCCAGGAGAAGTGGAACTGGTGTGTAGCGCAGTGGTGGAAAGCCAGCCCAGTACTGGTTTACGCCTGGTATATGATACACCTGACTCTATTGGCACATTAGGCGTCGATTGTTCTCAGTCACTGAAGCAATGAAAATAAAATAAAATGAAGATGATTCCCAAGTTATCTGTGATGTTTATGTTTTAGTGATTTGTGCTGCACAAATTATTAGGTCTCCCTTATTGACTTGAGTTTGAACCATATTGCAATAATACATGTGTCTGTTTTTTTTACTCTCTTCAGTTATTACTGACAGCCGAGTTTAGCGTCCCTTTGGAGACACTAGGAAATATGGATGGATGGTATTTACTTATGACATTTTTCTGTCTCATGCATATGGGCAAAAGATTTCAGGCAGTGTTTCTACGAGAGAACAACATAGTGGCAGACTGGAAAGACCAACTGAAATGAAAACAGAATTTTGTTTACATGAAATAAGACACATGAAAGCTTGTCTCAAGGCCTAGTATGACATTGATCCTATTTCAATCATCATTTGGGGAAAAAACGAAAAATAACATATAGCAGATAGATAGATAGATAGATAGATAGAAAGAAAGGGTGCTGATGTGTCACGAGCCCCCCCCCCACCCCGCCCCATAGCCATTATTCTCCCTCCTGTCTCTCCCTCTACCCCCTCCCCTCCCCGGCGGATGCTCCCATTCCCCGCTGGAGAGTACGGACAGTATAAGTGGCAGCGATGCCCCTCTTGCAGAGACTCTGAGAAGTCACTCAGCCTGAGCTGACAGCCCGCGCACGGCTGCCCCAGACAAGGAGCTCAGCTCTGCTCTCTGCATCTCGAGGACCCCTGAGAGGACAACCCTCCCTGCCTGCCTGCCTGCCTGCTGGTAGGAGCCGCTGCCCTTATTTACATTTTATTTTATTAAATAAACACTTGGCAAGCGGGCTGGTCTGGGGAACACGGCCTCGGAGACGCAGATGCACCGTCAGCGTCCGGTATCGCTATAAATCGAAAAGCTGAGCAGAAAGGACGTGCCATCCGTCTTGAGTTCTATACAGCAACCTTAGCAAAAATGAGAACTTACCTTTCCAGGAAGAGGGGGATGGGGCGGGGGGGGGGGGGGTCCTGGAATTGCATTAACTGAGATGTGATTATCTAACCGGCCTGGGTTGGGAGACGGTATCCACGGGCAGCCCCGGGTTCTCTCCTGTCCATAATGACATTTGGTCCTCTTTGGTGTCCACAGCAAAGTGAAGGAGACGCCATATTGAGCACACCCACTGTATCCGCACCATGGAGTGGGTGTGGCTCGGAGGGTTTGGATGCTGAGCTTGTGATCAGAAGGTCACTGGACCAAATCCCGCGGTCAGAAGAGTGATTTTACAATTGATATCTTGAATGAGGCCCTGAAGCTCCAGGGTCTGTCTAACCCACACACACACACACACATACTGCTCTCTTCAATTGTATCACAGACTCTCCTCCTGTGGTCTTTCTCCATCAAAGCCGTTATATAGGGAGCAAGCAGCCCTTGCCGTTCCGAAAGGGAGGGAAGAAGGAGCTAAAACGAGGAGCGTTATGCTTGTTTACGCCTGAAGCTGCACCCGGCCTGACCCTAACTACGAAACAGCAGAAGTAAAATAGAAGGGGAGGGCAAACAGGGACAGAGAAGCTGCCACCATCCTGGGCAAGGGGGCCCCCGGGGGCCAAATTCCATCTCCAGCACAAAGCCACGGGCCACCTCCCCAGTGTTGTTCAGTGCCCACTTAAGTTGTTTCATATGCAAATGAGTGTGTGTGTGTGTGGGGTACTGACGGTGCAATTTCCCAAGCATTGTTCTGTTTTCCCCTGATTTCGCCTGATGGTGACACTACCTTAGCACCACGTTTCCCGCCAGCCACCCGTCAGGGGCCCCTGATGCAGAGGATTACCGGGAAAGGAGACGCCTCTAAGGGCAGGGCTGAGCTAGGTGAGCAGCCATCCTGTACGGTGCATGCAGCAAAGCACACAGCATCACGGCTACCACTGCAGCAGGTAGGGTGACCAGATAATCCATGTCATCCCGGACACTTTGAGCCACTTCGGGTTTTACAAACTACTTTAAACCCGAAAGGCTTCTGTGTTCGGCTAAATAGTTCAGTTCTTCTTGTGCTTTGACTGGTTTGTTTCCTTGACTGAAAGACTCATCCAGCTGTTTCACATTAACATCAGTGACACGTGCATGATTATAGGAGACTGACCAATCAGCACGCGACAAGAACTCAGTGCTTTATTGAAATTGTAGTATACAAATCCTGTCCAAGCATGGATTAGGTGGTAACAGTAGTAGCTGGTGAGTCTTTGTACCAACCTGTACGACACATGCAAGGAACATCACAGCTATGGCTAACATCGTAGCAGATAGCTTGTTATGATTTGGAGGAGAAACAGAAAGGATGCTGGGAAGTGCTGGGGCTGGTTGGCATGGAGACTGCATTAAAACAGAAAGTAACAGGTAATGCCAATGGAATCTGGCTGCTGGGCTTTGAATGTGGCCGCTTTCTTAGGGCCGGCCTTCATCTTTCACTTCCAGGCTTTGTAGTAGAGAAAGGGTCGCATCTGGTGCGAAATGCTGCCCAGCACATGGATTTCACACAAAACTTTATGGGTAAACTTCTGGTTTGCAGCTGAGGTTCAGATAGTATGCAGCGAAAGGGTCACCCTTGTATGTGGGTGTGCACATATATTAAAAGTAATACATTTCTCTGACCCCTCCTGGCAGACATGCGTCCCGTATCCGCACACTTAGCTGTGTGGGGCCTGCCGACTATAAAGGAGGGGCACGAGGACCATGTGCTGGACACAAACCAGCAGGACTCTCTCAGCAGCCTAAGCTCCGCCTCCTTGGAGGTTGACTGCCCTGACAACTACCTGAGATCCATCAGTCAGCTGGCACGCCCTGCCTTCTGCTCACCTGATTCCAACAGTGTAGGAAAACAACAGCAGGACACTGTCAACCCTCCCAGACACCAGTCCAGCCACAGTGAAGGCCGCTTCACTGTCACCATGGAGACCAATGGGTGTCTAAGCAACGCCAGGAAATACCTGAATGAAGGGTGCATTCGTAAACCTGGCTCCCTGGCCCCTCTGCCCTCCCTGAACAATACCTGTCTCAGAAACAGCTGCCAGGCTCTCCATCCTGGGCGGCCCTCCATCGCCGACGCCCTCACATTTCCTCCGAAAGGTCTGAAGTCCCCAAGAAGTAGACAGCCCCCCCGCAGGGCCCCGAATGATACAAGAAGCCCCACGGCCCTTCAGAGGGACAGAGCCATCGCCCGCGTGAATGAAAATTCAATCATCTCCCACTGGATGGCCGACTGCCGCGATGCTTGGAAAGAAACGAAGTTCCAGGCCTGTATGCTGCCCGCAATTGCAGAAATATGAGGAAAGGAAGGCAGAGTCACAACATTTTCTATCAGTATTCACTAACATTGCATTTATCTAACGAACACTTTTATCCAAAGCAACCTACGATTGACAGAGCAGGATTAGCCAGTCCCTGGAGCAGTTGGGGTTTAAAGGGGCAGTTCACCCCAAAACTGAAAAAAACAAGATGTTCTACAGAGGCTTTAGAGCTATCGATCCATCTAGTTTGAGAGATATCCCTCTTAGAAATGTCAGACTTCTCTCGAATATCATGGGTGTGAGTGGCATCATTTCTGTGGTGGTTAAAGCACCAAAAAAGAAGACATTAGACATCTCTTACCAGAAATCATGACCCAGTTACTCATCATAATCCACAGACTACACACTTTAATGTAGGAACTATTTTCTTCACCCCAACTCTGCACACCAATCGTATCACTACGCAGAAGATCTCGGTGACATGTTTGGCTCTTCAGCGCAGTGATATGATTGTTGTGTGGAGTTTGAAGCAACTGCCCCTTTAAGGGCCTCTCTCAAGAGCCCAACAGTGACAACACTCTGCCGGTTTGAACCAACACCCTTTTGATTGCAAGCACAGCAGCCTAATCTACAGAGTCACACGCCACCTCGTTAAATGCAGCTGAAAAACCAGCAACACTCTGCAGCAATTAAACAGATTTTATATTTTCTGCTACATAGAGTATATTTACTTAGTGAGTGCCAGCAATTGCGGTTCAGTCCCACATGCCTGTACCCATGAACCCTATGTCTCCTGGCGACTAACCCTAAATCACTGGGGCCCTGACTGAAGTGACAACTAAAGATGGATTAACGATATTTAATTACACCAAACTGTTAATTTCACAGCAGCTAATTAAGCGGCAGCCGGCAGCAATGGAACGTTAGGAGATGTCATCGCATTCCCTGTTCGTGAAATGATTAATGAGCTCATCAGGGGCTCGTAGACAAAGGCTACTGAAGTCACATCACTTGCAGTTTTAATGAACCTGGTCATCATATCTGCCGGAGAATGATGGGAATGGCAACAAATAGCTACTAAGGTAAAGCAGACAGGTGTGATACTGACAGGGACCCATGACTAAGAGGTGCGCAGTGCTGTTTCACTCCACATGGGGGCGATCAGAGGCCGGCTCGGGCTCCAGTGAGACAACATGCGAATCGCATGGAAAAATAGTCAGACAGCGTTTTATTTATGGTAAAACAGGAGACTGATCCCTGTGTGGTCATCTAAACAGTCAGTGGGGAAAAAAGTAGTTCCGTTACATTCTTGGATTGATTAGTTGGTTGAGAGTTATTGAAATTATTGCTGCAGTATGATGAAGACTGCGATGACGTATTTCACGAAGATTAAATTTGAAGTGAAACAGGGTGACCTACGATTGAAGAACTTTCTGCATGTTGATAAGGACATTAATTATATAAAATAACGTGTTAACCTTAACAGAAGTCACCATTGCAGTATCTCATCGGTTGTATGACCTTTGGAACCTTCGCCCATCGCTGGTCAGCACATTTTAAATTAATAAACTGAGTTTTTACATCTTGAGCGTTTTTTTTCCCAGACACTCTCTTTCCATACAGATGATAAGGGCAAGTCTGAAATTAAACTGTTAAATGGAATAAAATAATGATCTACAGACCCACTGAGCAGAGGTCACTGCAGACTAGTGTCATACCCTCAATGCACACTAGGGGGCGAGGAGCAATGAAACATGCTATCACGATGATATACCACATACATATTTAAATCTTAAAAAATATTTGATAACACGCTTGAGGCAGCTCACACAAGCATCGCTTTGATTTATAGGTAGTTATCCTCGCCTTGTGATCCAGAAAGCTATTTGTTTTCTGGCCCTGGTCCTCGTAATGTGTGCTCCACAGAGTATTCTTAATAATTTACAGTAAATACTGCATTTTTGATTATTGGTGACCCAATGCGTCCTCTGTTTTGTGTCCTGTGCTTCCTGGGACAGGTTCCAACCCACCGATACCTATCTCTGGATAAGCAATTAAGGAACAAAATATCCATGACCCTGTCCAGAATAAGAGGTTAGAAGATAGATCCAGGAACAGATCTAAAGATAAATACACAGCCACGAATAGGCTTATAAAGGGTAGGATTTGGTTTGTATATGTATATTACATGGGGACTGACGGCTAAGACAAATCTACCATTAAAACCAGTCACAGTAGTATGAAATGTACATTTACCAGGTATATCTGTACCACTGTCAGTGTACCTATGGCGACTGTTTTCCTTACTGTGTGTGTGTTTGCGTGGCGTTCGCCTGTTCTCGCTGTGCTTGTGAGCGTTTCCTGCAGGTACGGCCGATGGCAGGTCAGGTTGGTTGGTGTCTTTAGATGAGTGTGGGCCCTCTGGTGGACGGCAATTGCATACTGGGTGCTTTTGCTTCGCCGTGCAGGCTCCAGGCTCACCCTGGCTGAGGTGGGGTGGAAGGAAGAACAACTCTTGGATGTTTAACATCCACCCTTTCAACTATAACTTGAATGCTTAAAAAAAAAAACGTGTTTTTTAAAATACGGATTATTACGTGGACAGATTGCATAATCAGGTACAAATTTTGCGACCACTCTGAATATTTGTGTACAGAATATTATAAATATAATAATATGACCTTTAAGAATATCAAATTTAAATGCTATTTTTTTAAACATAAGAGAACAGTGAACAATAAACACATTTATTTATTATTGATGCGAAGTCATATTGTTTGACAGTAGCACTCAGCAATCTGTTTATTAATGCTGCACTTTTAATAAAAAAATAAATAAATTAAACCACATACTACTCGGACGAACATTTTTAAAGCAGTTCGCACAGCTGCAGCATAGGCACCATCTACAGCGCAGCCCGCGACTAACTAAAGACACCGGCGGGGCCGCGCGCGGGCCCCTTTCCGGTACCACGCGGGCGTTTAAGGTAAGCGCGTGAATCTCGCGGAAAATCTCGCGATACTTCGGGCCGCCGCCGCGCCTCACTTTGCCCCGCCCGCGTCCGGACGGGAAGTCATGGCTGAAGAGCGGAGCGGCTCCACGGAAAATTTACGCTATTATCCTGCCGGCGCCCCGTCAGTGCTTTCGCAGCAGTGCTGTTAGCCCGGCCATGCGGAAGGGCCGGCGTTCGCGCCGCCGGTAGCTGAGTGAGTACGGTGCTTTTCCAGTGCTTGCGGTTTGCGTTTCCTCATCATCAGGCCCAGACGGGCAGGGAAGCGGCCGCCCGATGTTCGCCCTGCGGTAGGCGGCGTTTCTGCGCGATTCACCGGCCTCCGCGGAATGCCGCACCGGGGGGAGACGGGGCTGCGCTATAATAAAAATAATATTATAATAATAATCAATGCAACTGAAGGAAAACTGCATGAATATTGAAAAATCCTACCCTTATAATAGTGTAAGGTCATCCGATTAAAGCGTTTCACTTTCAGTAATGAAATGAGTAATCTGCAAACATAACGTCTGTTTTATACTTCACCTGGTCGTTATGAAAACAAACAAACAAATGTAGCTTACTGAACAATGAAACTATGCGTGCAAATCCCGTCTTTTGCAATTAAGGTCTAAACACACGCCAGCGCTTGACTGTATTTGGTTTAAGATAATTGATGTATAAGTTTTCTATCGATTCAAAGCTGATATGCCAGAGGAACGAGCCAGGCCCTTTTCTGTGGGGCTTCTGCAGCTCATATCCAAACAGCTCATCTCATTCTCAGCCGGGAGTGTAATCGAGGACAGGTCAAACGAGGTGGGAAGAACATTGGTTTAATTCGGCGCTATTCATTCTTCAGGTTTTACGTCTTAAATTAATTAATACTGCTTTTTATATGTATTCACCCTGAAATTTAGCTCCATGACATGCAATTAGCTGTCAATATCAGGTTCCCCTTGAACTGAAGTCCGTCACTCCAGTCTTCTAAGATTAATCTAAGATTAATCTTAAACGAAACCCAGTTTGCTTCTCTGTGTCTTCTGCATGTATACAAAAAAATTTAAGCCATATGCGCATTATCCAGTGCTTCAAATGAGACCTAGAGAGTCAATTTCCCCTTAAGGGCTATGCAGTATGTCGCTCAGTGGGTTAAGATGGTGTCTGTGATTGGGAGTGTCGGTTCACATTCCTGGGTTGATGGTCTGATTTTATTGTTGGGCCCTTGAATAAGGCCCCAAAGTGATCCTGGCTGGCTGGCCCTGCTTTTTGCATAAAACCATCTGCTAAATAAATGAAATATATATGTTGATCAGTGACTTTCTGTTTAGCAACACGCAACCAGATTCTCCTCCTCTCCTGTGTTTCTCACAAGAGGTTAGAGACCGCTATATTATGATATGACTTTATAATGGCACCTTAGGTTGCTGGGCTAAATTACCAAGTGAAATGTGAGCATTAAAATGTTTTGATGCTGGAGAAAAGCTGCTTAAGTGGAAAGTGGAACGAGGCACGATTGGATTTGTCTGGTTTTGTCTGTGTGTGTGTGTCCGTGTGTCCGTTTCACACACTGTTGGTTAGTTTGGTTCACTCTCTCCAGGTCTCGCACCTGCACACCTCTGGTTCTCACACCATGTCCTGCTGCTGTCAGTTGGCTTGGCGTTGGCTGAATCGACACTCTGAATCCAGCCTGCATTGATAACCTCTGCCTGCTTCTCCAGCGGGGTGAGCTTCTTGCATCGCTACTCTGACATACAATCCAGTTTTGACGTGAAACGGCAACAAAGGACAGTGCTTGCGTCAGTAAGAATGTGGCAGTAATATCCGTCCGTCCGTTCATCCATCCATCCATCCATCCATCAATCTATACACACAAAGCGTGGGAGTCTGTCAGTTTCTTGTTATAATATTACATTATGAATTATAGAATAGGCCAGTGGTCTTAAAAACGAGCTTGGAAATGGTAAAAGTTAAGCTGCGAAACCCTTGTTGTGTGAATTAATATACTGATACCTTGACATACCACTAGAGGGGGTCCCTGTGTACTTCCAGTGGCAGCATTCAAGGAGTCCTTCTTGTACCATAGTTTGAGAACCACTAGAATGCTCATTGTGGGAGAGCTTTGTAAGATCAGACCTGCTACCTTAAGGACGTGACGCACATGAAACATAATTATGAGGTTATACAGCCAGTCAGTGCATTCTGACCTTCATGTTCCTCAAGACAGCACCGGTGAACTCGCTCTCCGTGATGTCCAACATGTCTGCAGGCAGACTTCCCATCTGTCAGCTGACTGGATCGACCTATCGTGCTCGTCACTGCCTGCGGTAATTTGGGCCAATTCTTGCAACAATGGTTTCCAGATCGGGTGAGATGCCAGGTAAGGCGGAGGGCTGGTGGAGTTTCACCTTGTCCGTCGTTTGTGACATGTCAGTCAGGTCTGTTGTTTTTTTTGCTGGAGAATTACACCCATCATCTCGCATTACTCGCGGCTCAGCAGTGCTTCTGTGACCCGTTTTCTCATTGTTAGCTGATATGCAGATGTTTTTCCCCCTCATAGAAGGGAAATAAGAGTTTGTGCATGGATATTTCAGTACATGTTATATCTTGATAGATTTGGTCTTGCGATGTACTTCTAAGGAGGCTGGTGTTGTGTAAGATTCACTCTTTGGTGTTGCTGTAACATGGAGGCCTGTATGGTTAGAAATTTCACGGTTAATCGAGGAACCGGTTTCTGACGTCTTCTGTAAACCGGACCGGGCTCCACCTTGACTGTTTTTAGACGCGGCTGTGCGTTGCCCGTTTTGTTTTGCCGCTGCCACCTCCCAGCGCTTGAATCAGACACACCAGAGGGCTTGCTGGGGGCCATGTCTCTGCCGCTGGGAATGACCCGCCGTGCCCTGAGCTACGATGACGCCCTGGAAGCCCCCATGTCGCCTCCGCCACCCGACATCAACGTCAACATCCTGTGGAAGAGACCCGTCATTCCAGATAGGAAGTTCCAGCGTTTGGCAGAGGTACTGTGGCTCTCCTCATTCCTCTCACAGCTGGGCAGGGGGGCGCCTCCCTTAATGATGATGATAATGCTTATAATAATAATAATAGTAGTAGTAATAATTAATTGCCCTGCCTGGGATAAGTGATTAGGAAAGAGATGAATGGATCATGTATTGTTGTTTTTGTTACTGATGTTATTGCTATGACTTGTTAATAACTTGTATATTTTCTTGGTGGTACCCAGACCTTTCCAGTCATGTTCTTAATTTACGGTCCCTGTAACTCCGGGGCCCTTGGAATTGTCCCGTATCATCCTAAGATCCAGCAATTGATTTTTGTCCTCTGTAGAAAACATTGTTTTATTGCTCATACCTCTCATACTATACATGCCATTCTGCGCTCGTCTCTCTCTCTCACATACTATACATGCCATTCTGCGCTCGTCTCTCTCTC
>JAAGVU020000047.1:2810774-2871151 GCA_011763525.2 Mormyrus iriodes
CATACTATACATGCCATTCTGCGCTCGTCTCTCTCTCTCACATACTATACATGCCATTCTGCGCTCGTCTCTCTCTCATACTATACATGCCATTCTATTAAGTCCTTAAAGAGGACGGTATAAGTGCTGTGTGTATTAAGGGCAGATCAAACCTTATCCTTCTGTATGTGAAACCTCCTTCAGGAAGACGAACCTGGAAGTTCCCTCACTCAGGGTTCCTCCTCGGAGTCTGCCGCCTTGCAGCCTCCGGTGGTCAAGGCCAAAGCGTCGTCCATCATCATGAACTCGCTCATGACCAGTAAGCTCCACCACCGCAGGTCATAAAATACAGGCATGTTGGATATAGCGTTTGTCTTTGCCGTGTGTTTTTCCCAACCGTTGGAAGCCATGTATTCACATTTTTATCCATCCATACACAGTACATGTACATTTTACATAAATCCTTATTCAGTGTGGCATCGATGAGCCTTTAGCCTTAGGGGATGATTGAACCCCTTGATGGGATGCCAGTACATTACAGGATATACATACAGACACTTGTAATTGAAGCATGAAGCCTAGAAGAAACCGACACCAAATTTAGGTGAAGAAATAAACACATATCCAGACGGTCTGGGAATCGAACCCACAACCTGCTGATATTGGGCCGCAGTTGTATGCACATAGAGAGCATGTTTCATTCACTCATTCAGAGCGAACGCCTGTGATGTGCTCAGCAACGCCATTCCGCTGTCCTGTTTAACCCCCCCACCCCTTCCAGAGCATACCCAGGAGAGCATGCAGAGGTTCGAAATGCAGGCCGGCCTCACGGACGCTGGCTACATGCCCCACAAGGGCCTGGCGGTTGAGGAGGCTCGGTACCACCGCGTGGCTGAGGGCCTACATGTGAGTGTGTGTCTGTAGATATGGGGGCTCCCCAGTCTCGGTCCGCTGTGGCTTGTCGTCTGTTTTTTTTGTCGCTTTCAACTGCTGTCAGTCTGCGTTTGGAGGGAACAGGCTAAACTGGGGCAGCGGGAGCTCTGCCGAGCGCTTAAGTGCCCGGGTAAAGTGACATGCCTACCCCGCAGGGCCAGAAAGGAGGGACCTTCACGCTCTCCCTGTCTTTGTCTGTTGCTTACTGTCAGTCAGCTGCTGTTGGGAGATCTGGGGTCTTTTTCTGTGCTGTATTTCAAATAGCCACTCAAATCACTGAAACCAAATTAAATATTTGGTATTGCTGAAACCCCAAATTGGTATATTCAGTGCTGACAGGAAGTCTTGGGCTGCCTGCTTAATCCAGTAAAAATATTGCAAATTAATTGGTTTTATAACAAAAATCATTACTTTATTCATGTTTGCAGAAATATATATCACATTACAAATAACCACTGATTTTAAAACATTCATTTCAGGTAGTATTAAACTGAAACCCAAATTAAAGTTCTAAAAGAGCTGTTCTGAGTTAAACTTAATTGACAAGCAGTCTCATTGAGGGCTTTTTAATTAGTAACACCTTTGCAATGACATACTAAACGCAAATGGTTTTTTTCCCTTTGGTAACCAGTGACTACAATTGCAAGTAAAATGGAAAAAAAGTGAAAACAGAGCTGGGAGAGACAGTAAAAAATACAACGCTTAACAAAAAGGAAATGTCTGTGTGGAACATATATCCCAATATGTGTAACACTGCTTGTTAATGGACTTTTGTTATGAAACCAGTAAATCTGCAACATTTTTACAGAATTCGGCAAGCGTCCTAAGACTTTCTGTGGGCACTGCATTGTATTTTTAGGACAATTGTTTTTTCAGGGGAATTACCGGACGTTTTGTTCCAAGTAAAGGCTTAAATGCGTCCCGTGGCTAATTTTACTCCACATATTTTAGTTTTTGCTTAAGTTAGTTGTACTTTTCTGTAAGCGTTATCTCGGACACAGAGGAATACAAATTATAAGCATTATGGAGTGGAAGAGGCGGATATGTGCACTTTGGCATCAAATGAAATGCTTGACTGTGCAGAATCGTTTGTGGGAGTATATATGTATATAATTTTGATTTATATAATGTTTATAATTTTGTAATTTACGTGTATAATTATGGTGTGTGTATATATACATATGTATAATGTTCTTATAATAGCTGTTGGAAGACTCTGTACAGGTAGGGAAACTTTTAAACTGAGCGGTGTTCTGTGGCAGGAGTACACAAGGTCACTATTGCAGATTCCGCTATCCATTATTGCTGAGCTGGATGTCACGTTCGGGCCGTCCCCGGGGACTGGGCGTCACACTGATCTCTCTTGCAGAAACTGAAGATTCAGGAGTCCAAAGGGGAGAGGCAGACGAGCTCGGCTCAGTCCACGCCTAGCAACACCCCTCAGTCGTCCCCCAAGCCAAAGCGCAGGTGCGGATGCCCCAGTGTGTCAGCCAAACTGCAGAAATGAAAATTTGTGGTCCTCTAAGAACCCTCTAGACCTACCTCCTGATTCTGCGTTTTACCAAGAAGTGCCTTAAGGATACAGCAATGCCCTGAAACGGCAGCTTTCGGGTTCCTAGTCCTCACAATTAACAATCACGCCCCCTTCTGGTGTTGCTGTGAATTGCAGGGGCTGGTTCAGCCAGGGCTCCATTCCCCCAGAATTTGTCAGCGCTAACCCCATCATAGATAGCGCCGGTAGTGAGGGCGGAGGAGCGGTCGAGCGATGGAGTGTCTTTGGACCCCGCCCTGTGGTCCAGAAATCCACCACAGACCCAGGTAAGAACTCACTCACAAATGGTCCATATTTTGGCATCACAGGGCACAATCAGATAGTAATACTTTATCACTGTGGGGAAATTCTTTTCACTTGTCCCATCTTGCTCTCTATGAGCCACGCTCATACGCAGGTAAGAGCAAGTTTGGGAGTCATATTGCAGGATCGGAGCAATGTGGGCTTTGCCCTAAGGTCTAACAGAAGCTGCGAGATGTAGTAATGCTTACTAAATAATGTAGCATTTTGAAGAGTTCCCCCTGACTCCCATTCTCCGTCCTGCGCAGGGGGCTTCACACTCCAGGCTTACCGAGGAGCCCAGAAGCCCACACCCATGGAAGTGATGAAGGCCCAGGCCGTCCGCCTGGCTGAGGACCCCGCCAACCTTCAGGCTCCCAAGCTGGACATCCCAAGCTTGGAGGCCCGCAGGCAGCCTTCCCGCTCGCATAACCTCAAGCCGCGTGACATGAACGTGCTCACGCCCTCCGGCTTCTGATCATTCCATGCCCCTCCGCCGGCGGGTAACTTGGCATCGCCATAGCGTCTGATGGGCCTCCCCATTTGTGCTAACTTAATAAAGACTGATCCCAGTAGTTCCAGATACTGTCTCTCTTGCACCCCCAGCTGGAACCCTGAAATACACCCCCCAAATATTAAAGCTGTATTCCTTCCACTGGACTTTGTGGCACTATAATAGAATGAACAGAATAAAGCTGTGATGGGTTGGTGACCCATTCTAGATTATTCTAGATTGCAGGATAGGCTGCAAGAGCATAGATGGATGGATGGATTAAATAAAGAGAGAGAGAAATATATGGACCCGTCTTAGTATTGTTTGTTTTTTGTGCATTTTAATGCATTTTTTTGTTAATTGTTAATTTGTTTGATAAATGTTCTAGTACATATCAAAGTCTGCCTAATGTTTGTCTGTTCTCCCACCTTCATAGTTGGGGGGGCTGCTTTCAAGAGAAAGTTCTCACAAGAAAATACTGAAGTAGTTCTGTGATTTAAGAAAAAAAGTTCTTCTCGATCATGCTGTGGTAGTCCTGTTATTTCAATAGCCAAAGATCTGATTTCACTTATCGACATGGTCAGTCCTTTGTCATTGCTGTACATTGTTCTATGTATGTGCACCTTGCATCCAACTGTAGTAAATTCATTTTTTTATACATGTATATTTATTTTTCGTTGTGATTTACAGTTACACACTAACGTGTTAACAGAAATTTCAGTTTAATAAAATCGATTCTGATTTTCTGTATTAACAAAGATACTTTATGTGCACTGTTACTGAAGACCTCTTATCTGTACAGTTATTCTAACAAATACCATGAGAATACAATCTAAGGATGAAAAGGCATTTTTAAATTTGTGCTGTTTAAGGAAACATTGCTGTCAGGTCAAAGAATAAAATGTGTAGAAATGTCTCCATGAAGGATGTTATTTCTGTATGTTCGCAAAACAGCAGCACACTCGTTCTTGGGGGGTCGTTTTGTTTTATTGTAGCATCTAGTCACTAACTTATCCTTTCTCTGGATACTTCACTGTATTCATGCATTTCGGTCTCACTATTACGTCAAATCCTTTATTGATCCCTGGGGAAATTAAAGAAATCACACCCCAGATGGGACTCGAACCCACAATCCCTGGCTTAGGAGGCCAATGCCTTATCCATTAGGCCACTGGGGCTACTTCAGGAAGCTTTAGCACCTATTTCTAATGAAGTTCAACTTACCGAGGAACCTGGATCTGACACTTCTTGATAGGATAGCCTAAGCAGAGCTTTTTATCACACTCCGGTTCCGTGATGCTATTAATTTTAAATTGTACTTATGTTATTCGGATCTGTAAGCGATAAAGAGACTATGCCGAACTTCAAGGTGACAATAATGTCTTAGCGGGACGAGAGCAGCACTGCCTCACCCTTACACGCCGTTTGCATTTCTTTTTTTTTACCAATTTCCATTGGAATTGTATGACAACAGCTCCATGTACCCTTTTTCTCAAGCTTGGAACAGCCACTCCACATTAGGGTGCGAAACCCAGTCTTTTCGTTACATGCCACCAGTAACCAGGACCGGTCAATCCTATAAGTGACATAGGCGGCCGCCAACTTCCTAGGGGGCGCCGACCCGCCGGCCAATTTCACTTTGCCTCGGACCGGGGGCGCCGGCGGTGATTCTCGCCTAGGGCGCCACATCGGCTAGAAGCGGTACTGCCGGTAACACACACTGGGGCATGCGAAAATATGCGTTTTTCTTTTCTGAGATCTCTGCAGCGCGTTTGAAATAACAGCATTTTTAATTAAAAGGCTGCTAAAATAGGCTTTAAGAGGAAGCTGCCCCCGCAGTTTAACAGGGAAACTTGGCGATGGGGCCGACGGCTGCGTGCTGACGTCAGCCCGCCGCCCCCGTGTCGACCCCGAACCTCCGCCCCTTATCATGGCATCGACACAAGTTTCGCGTCGGACTCGGCGAGCCTCCCGCTCGGGCTGAGCTGAGACGGCGGCCCTCGGCAGCGCGTCCCCGGACGATCCACGGCTGAAGGTAGGCGCGGTCCGCACGGCGGCCGGAGCCGAAAGGGGGACAGGCGGGGGGGGGATCGCGACCCGCTCAGAAAGCTCCAGTTCCGGCATCGCTCGGCTGTGAACCCATGGAAGAGTTTAGGCGGACGTTATTGCAGCGTTGGGGTTAATAATCACGGGGCATGTGTGCTGGCCTCCAGCCTTTATTACCGGGGCGGCGGGGTGATGGGCTTACCGCCGCCGCCGTGACTCATGCCCTACCGGCGGGGCTGCGCCCTCCGGGCGCCGCGGCCGCGATTCAGCGCTCAGTCTGTGTTTTTGCACGGATCGCCGTGTCGGGCGCTATTTAAAAAGTGTTAAAAAGTAACACATTTATCCGCGTCGGAAAAATAAACGGGCTGAAAGGCGAGACTCGTGATGCTTAAAGGGGAAAATGTTAAACAGAAACCCTTGATCGCGCAGTCGAGGCGAGAGATACTTTGTTATAATTGTTGTGGTTGTTATTGCTCGTTATTAAGTTACAATGATTCTACATGCGCTTACACGATACAGTGCAAATTATTGCAATAACATCTGAGATGGTCGTAGCCGGTGCGGCGTTTGCTTTCTGTTTGAGGCTGGAGACACGCCCAGTTCTCAGCATTAACTGTTTTAACACTTTACCGGGCACATGTTGCTGTCGTGAACGGAGAGGGAACGGAATAATCCCGTTTAATATGACTGCTTTTTAAAATGCATATCTTTGTTTAGATTTTTGCCGATTTTTATATATTTTTGAAGCTCTGCTACTGAAACATTTTGGGAGAAGATTGAAAACCTAAGAATTGAAATCTGCGCTGTCCACAGCTAGGGCTGGAAGCAGAAATGTCATACGCGATTTGTCAAAGTCATTTATTAGGGTGGGGAGAATGCTTAGAATGAAACGGCCTTCTGACGGAGCAGTGGAACAGTATTTGATGCAATGTTGCATTAGCATCTCTTTAATGGAAGCTGTATCTACTATTAAGTATTTGTTAGTTACATGTTGAAATGCTGATTGATACTGAAGTCATACAAGATTACAATTAATTATTATAATTTTTTTAAAGAGACTAAAAATCATCAATAATGTTGCATAATACATTGGACTTCATTTTTCCCACAAATCAAACGTGTATCGATGATGCTTTTCAGAGACTCTCCTTTCCTGAGGTATGGTTATTTTTGTCTGTAAAAGAGTTTATGAAAGTCTGATCTACTTAGAAATGCAGTTCATTTTTATTTAATATAGCTTAAGTCTCAGGGCTTGCTGTTGACTATACGGTGTACCTTACAGCTGGTGATTACATGAGGGCTTTGTGAAGAGTGTGCTCCCAGTCTGCTCCCAGTTTGCTGTGTGGGGTTACTGGGGAGCTTTGTCGCGTGACTTTAGTTCCACTGAACTGTGCATTTGTCAGAGATGTGTGACATCAGCATCCGTCTTGTTACCAAACCCAATGGGCAGGTCGTAAGTCTTCCTCCGGGTGGTGTGGTAAATAGATCCACATGACAGTGGGACGGTAGGATGGAATTAATTGTGCAAATCAGCCACTCATTGCCAGTGTAGGGGAAACGGAACCGGTGTTGGGTCTGATGTCAGGTATCTGTTCGTGCAGATCTGTGATGGCCCCTACCCCTGTATAATACACATGCGGTCCTGTTCCAGTGATCAGCAGTGAGAGAATATTCATCTTATATTATGATCGTCAGGATCCGCTGTTTTTTTTTTTTAATTCTTGGAATATTATAATTGTTTCATAGATACTAAGCAGATCAACAAATAATCTTACGTAATACATTGGACTCAATTATTCCTACAAGTTAAACGTGTCCCGACGATGCCGTCCCTGTTCATGAGCAGGCAGCAGGCAGAGGAGGAGAATCACGGTTTACTCGTATGTGACGTACTGAAACACAGGAGGTAAATCTGTTAGGGACGGAGATATTCAGCTGAGTAATTTAGCGAGCATCTTGAACGGCGTTTCACACACGAATGTTCTGCCTCTTTCTGTATGTTTCCGGTCTCCTCGTGTCCCTCCTGCTCCCTGATAATCATAATCCCTTTTACTAATTTCCTGTGTGTTTTGAGAGGCAAGATCATTGACCAAGCTTGGAATCTGTGTCAGTATTTGTTTTTTTGTTTTTCCTTCCAAACTGATACTTTTACAGTGATTCTTTGGGCACCATTGACTGGGAAAGAACAGACGATTGGCAAAGATGCCATCTCTGAACGTCAGCCTACAGCATGATAGTTTATGAAGAACAAAGTATGCCTTTCTGATCCTGTCGGGTTAATTGGACAACTACCCTGTAGCCGAGCTACAGCATGCAATTGTTTGAACTTGCATGAATACTTTGGTGCCGATTAATGATCAATTAATAATAATAATTCTTTGTAGAAAGACTCCAGCGAGATAAAGCCAGTTTTAAGCCAGTCGAGTGAGTGGATGCTGGCATGTCAAGTATAAATGGTGGAACCGCTTGTTGTTGAGGAGGTAACCCTCTGCCGTTTGGGACGAAGGAACTGACAACTTTTATATCTTTTTTTTTTTTTTTATAAATCGAAGGGCCACTTAGTGTGACTCACTTAAAGGCATATTACCTCTTTAATTTTTCAGCATGCACCCGGCAGGGCTTTATGAATTATTAACTGAGTGTTTTCGCATTCACTTACGGATAACGTGATATTTAAATTAAACTTGTTAACCGAGTGGCATCTGAAAAGATGATCAAAGTGCACATGGACTTAATTAGCGTGTGTGTATTCACCTGTGTGTGTGTCACTTAGGTTGATGAGTGACTTTCAGTTTTTAATAGCAGGTATTACTGTATAGCCCTTGTGTATTTAACTTCTTCCGTTCTATATTCTAGATCCTATAGAATTTATCTTCATTTTGAAAATGGACTGGAGTAACTTCGACCCCAAAAATAACACAGGGGGTTAATATTTGCCCTCGTTATGTTCCGAGGCACTGTGCAAATTCTGTGGATGATCACGGTTCATTCCGAGAAATTATTCTGGCTTTTGAGCTCTTTGTTTCAGGAAGGGAGTTAAGAGGGCGAGATGACGGAAAGGTATTATTTTGATTTAACGGTGTGTTGTCCGGTCTGTCTTTCTGCCAGCATGCCTTGTCTCTGTGCCAGTACCGATTTATGGTGCCGTGATTTTCATTGCCCTTCCTTTAAACCCTTTAGGCGTGGTCACGCCGTGACTGACTCTTTACAGAGAAGTCAAGCCAGAGGCTTTGATAGATTTTTGTATAGAAAGCTAGTCTTGGGCATCATATACTGTTTAACTGCTTGCAATATTTTATTGTTATTTATTATTGTTATTTATTTTCTGCCTCTTTGGTCGTTCAATCCATTTATATATCTATACGTTCTCGCCATGAATATAGCAGTAGTTGCTGGCACTGCATTAAAAGTCGACTTAACTAATTAATTGTACTTTATTTAGTAGCTGTATGCTGAAAGATGCCAGTTTAAGCCTTTTGCATCTGACCGTGCAGCCTGGTAATAAAGTTGTCACACTGCAGCACACTGGGTGAAGGATGGATGGCATTGCCCTCGTTGTGCGTGAGGAAGTTGGCAGGATCTGCTTTATGACGCTGTTTCTGGAGCCGCACCTGGGGGTGAAGGACCCTGCAGAACGTGAGGTCCTGGAGGCTCGTTTTTTTATGGCCTCGTGTCACTGGTCCTGATCCGAACCCCAGAAAATGCCCGGAGAACCTTACGAGCTGTATGTTTATTTTGCCCGTAGGTTCAAACTCGCCTGAGGTGGACCGTGACGGCCAGGCGCGATGAGCGAGGAGGAGGAGAACTTTTACAGCGTCCAAGTGGGGGACTCCACCTTCACGGTGCTGAAACGGTACCAGCAGCTCAGGCCCATCGGATCTGGGGCGCAGGGCATTGTTTGGTGAGTTGTGCCTCTCGCCACCTTCCGATTTTGTGATTGAGTGGTTTGATATTCAAGGAGAGTAGTTTCTGCTGTGCCATGGTGGAGATGCTTAATCTAAAAATCTTTATTATTCGAAGAATCCGATAGATGTGAGAATAATATCGCTTAATGTCATGCTGGTAAGCTTGTAGGTCTCACTTAGCTTTTTCATGATGCTGTGTTACTGGGGGTCCTGCTTTAAGTCATGGCTAAAGATCTCCGCAAATGGTTAATAGTGGTCTTTACACTCATCTGCTAATAGAAATGTATGCAGGGTCTGATCAGCACATTTATAAATTAGTATAATTGCATATAATAAAAAATAAGCAGGTTTCGGGATAGTCTCTGCACGCTTTGTGACTGTGCGTAGGACAGGTATTGAAAGCAGATATAAAAGAGAGATGAAAAAACCTTGTACATCAAATTAAAATGTTTATTTGCATGCTGAAACATGACCGACTATAGGCAGATAGGCAGTGCCCTAGGGCCCCGAAATGCCTGTGTTACCGAGGAAATTAAATGATCGTCAGCTGTCTTGGTAGGTGGACCATCCAAGTGAAGCTTTGCCTAGGGCTCTGTAAAGGTAGAGTCAGCCCTGGATATATGCTGAAAGGTTATGTCTTGTGTTGCCCCCCCTACTGGCCTTCACAGCTCCGCTCTGGACTCGGTGCTGGGTATCCCCGTGGCGGTAAAGAAGCTGAGTCGGCCCTTTCAGAACCAGACCCACGCCAAGCGGGCCTACAGGGAACTCGTGCTGCTCAAATGCGTCAACCACAAAAATGTTGGTGCCCGCCGTCGCTGCCGTCAAGCTCTCCCTTTGCCCCCCCCCAACCCATGGGGTCCCGGGCCGCAGTAACAAACACTGTGTCTCCCCACAGATCATTAGGCTGCTCAATGTCTTCACACCACAGAAGTCGCTGGAGGACTTCCAGGACCTGTAAGCGATGCCTCGTCTGCTTCCTGCCGCCAGTGTCCCCTGTGTCACATGGCTCCGTGAAGCTCCGCCCCCCTACTTGGCCCATGATGGGGGGGGGGAAACACCAGATATTTTAATGGTTATACTTTAATGCATCTAATGCAAAAATGCCATATAGTTGTAAATTGTCAGTGGGATTGCAGGTGGGGGGCAGTGACTTGCAGGGATTGGTGCGTGTGATCAGAAGGTTGTTGGTTCAGATCTCCCAACGCTGTGCCCTTAACCCTAAATTACTGCAGAGACTGTCTCACCCTCCTTTCTCAAAAATGCACATCATTCTGGATAAAAGCATCTGGTAAATAAATAAAATGTAAATGTATGATTTAATAATCAGGTTCTTTGCATGAACAGCTGTGCTGAGTAGCTTTTCGTTATCCTGTCTGTAGCTGGTTTACTCTGAGAATCTGTGCAGTTAGCTTTGACGCTCGTGGAGCGTGGCACGCCCAACCCTGTCACACACGGCACTGACTCGGGCTGAGAAACCGGAGCCTGTGTTACGGCTTTAGCATACAGCAGCTCAAACCTTTTAATCTGAGGTGACAGATTAGCTGTTCCGAACGCTTGGACGCCTTTTAAAATGGCTGAACGGGCCCGCTAGCTTTCGGGTGGGTGGGGTCTTCCTGACGGCCTCCCTCTGAAAGTGCAGTTACCCCAGCTGAGCTCCAGCTCAGCAGTACCTGCCAGTGAGGCAGCCCTGGATGCATTCTCGGCTGGTTCTTAAGGAAAACCAAAGACTCGTCGTTTGAAGTTGTGTTACCCTGCAGGGATTGGGTTCCTAATTCACTTTCAAATGCCATTTAAGTGACAGTCTGACTGTTCAGTCTCAATTAAGAGTCAGAAATAAAGCTATCATTAGCTTGATAGTCTGCCTCTGTATCAACCTGGGGGGCTGTGTAACTCGGTCGGGTGGGAAGTTGCAGCCAATCCCGGAATGTCATGGGTTTTATATCCCTTGGCTGTCTGAGAAATTGTCACCATTGGGCCCTTCAAAAAGAATCCGAACCCCAGTTGCTCCTGGGACACTATATGATCCTGTTTTCTGGCTTCAAATGTGTGTCACATTGGACAGAAGCATCGATTTAATCCGAGGTGGCCGGTCTTATCTGCATAGGTCCAGTGTGTATGCAGGTTTTTGGGATAACCTTTAGGTCACCTGTTCAAACTCAGGTGTGAGGACTCTTCAGCCAACTAGTCCACTAATTAGCATGTCATGCATCATATGAAGCATCATGGGGCGTCAGTCTTAGCTGAGGCCCTTTACACACAAGCCACGGTTGGATGCAGCGGTGCACACCCCTAGGAAAGGCTGGCATCTAGGGGTGTTTTCCCGTCTCCCCAGGTACCTCGTGATGGAGCTGATGGATGCCAGTTTGTGTCAGGTGATCCACATGGACCTGGACCACGAGAGGATGTCCTACCTCCTGTACCAGATCCTCTGCGGGATCCGACACCTCCACTCCGCTGGCATCATCCACAGGGTGAGTCGGACTTCCCTTTGACACTGTGAGAGTAATATTTGGACATTTTAGACGCAGCGAAATGGGTTCCTAGATACCATTTGCCATGACCAGGGTCATGCGCAGGGGCGGGGCTACAGGCACAGTAACCTTAACTGAAAGCTGATTGGCCTCAGAGTGCCCCTTCCCCTGTCACTCACCAATTCGCAGGCATATCATTGGCTAATGCTAAGATTGGCCCTGCTGTAAGAATTATGGCCCCTCCTTTGCATCACCCCTGTCCCCGACCCCTTGAGATGGGGTGTAAGTTAACGCCTCCTCACGCATGCCTTTATCACCGTTTCCCTGTTCCAATCAGGACCTCAAGCCCAGCAACATCGTGGTGAAGTCTGACTGCACTTTGAAGATCCTGGACTTCGGTCTGGCCAGAACAGCTTGCACCAACTTCATGATGACCCCCTACGTGGTGACGAGGTACTACAGGGCACCCGAGGTCATCCTTGGAATGAGGTACAAGGAAAACGGTAAGGTTCCCCCACTTCGAGGTGCCCTTGTGATGCCCACAGTAGCTGCTTATAGATGCCGGTTGTATCTCGACACATTTCAGTGGCACGGCTTTTTCGAGTCTCCCTATTAAATGGTCTGGTCCACTCCCATGGGTGGGTCTGTTGAGTCTGGAGCCTCACCAGTATAGTAACTGGTTGTGACCAACAGAGGGCCCCCAAACCTCTGGGGCTCCATGCAGATGTGTGGTTTGAATGATGGCAAACACTGCCACTGTTCACCCCACACATGCACACATGCGCGCACACACACACTCATGCACACAGGCAATGGCGAATACTCAGCCTCAAACTTGTGCCCTTATTGGTCTTTATTAGCAGGGTAAATGCCCCTTTTAAAGACTGTGTGAAACCCCCTTAAATACAGCCCCATGGCTTCATAAATATCCCTCTGTCTCGAAGCTCCCCCCTTTTGAATGTCCTTGGGACACTGCCCCCTTCTGTCTAAGGGGTAACGCGCATTAATGACCTATAAATTTTATAACGCAATTTCCTTCAAAAATGAAATACAACTGTCAGGATAAAGGCTTTTTATTAAAACAATTTTACAACACTCCGGGTACAAAGGCAACATTTCCTTTTCCAATTTTATCAAATAACCTTTGGTTTCTGATAAGAAATTATAACCAGAAAGCACTTAAACTAAAAGCTCATTTTTATCCGCTGTAATAGAACCAAAAGCCCCCATGACAAAAGGCCTTCCCACCTCGTGTACATCAAACGATTAATTATTGTTGCTCTTGGCCTGACATCTGTAAACAGCTGCCCTTACCCGCTGCATTTAGAGCAAATGGTGTTTTGTTCAGCTAAGAATTGCTTGATCGGCATTGACTTTTGTTCCTGTAAATGAATGGAGTCAGAAACATGACCCAGGAAAAAAAGGTGGTGCTCTGTGTCTCTGCAGGCTGTAGTCACAGATGTAGGTGTACTGTGTAAACAGGGTGCGTGAGATTTATGTTGGGAGTTTTTAATTTGTTTGGGTTCCTTTGTGGATTGAGCTTATTCAGTGATCAAAGGCTTAGCGGAAGTATGAGGGCTGAACCAAGATCACTGTAAATCGGCAGGTCATTGGTTCAAATCCCTTTGTCAGAAGAGTGATTTCACCATTGGGCTCTTGAGCAAGACCCTTTACCCCAATTGCTTTGTTGCTTTGAATAATAGCATCTGCTACACAAGTAAATGCTTGTTTGCTAGTGCTATTTATATCATTAATTAAAACTAATGTAAGCTATCTGAATTCGGACCCAGTTGTTTAATTGTATGTGTTGCATTGTGGACCGAACCGCTGGTATTAATCAACTGAGAAGTGCAGTGTTTTAAAGATGTCTGTACTATTTACTTGAAATATGGCTGGGCTTTTTTCAAAGAGAATTATGAATGCATCGTAAATAGTTTAAAAGGACAGGAGGTTTGGGTGGCTGAGCAATAAGTAGTGATGTAATTAAAAGGAAAATATAATGAAATGCAAAACATGGTGTAATCCAGGCCACAGCATGAGTAAACTGCCTGAAGGGGTGAGATCGAGTTCTCATTATATAAGTGTGTGGCTCACCAGGTTAGGATGCTGTGCCTATGCTCGGGAGGTTACTGGTTCAAATCCCAGGATCGGCAAAGTGATTTCACCACTGGTTCCCTAAGGCTTTTAACCACTAGTTGACCCCAGGGACTGTCTGACTACCATCTCCAATGTACATTGCTTTAGAGAAAAGTGTCTGTGGTGCACGTGGGCAGTGGTGGCCTAATGGTTGGGGAAGCACATTTGTGATTGAAAGGTTGTTGGTTCGAATCCCTGACCAGCAAAATACCACAGAGACCCCGAGCAAGGCACTGCCCCCATGCATCGCTCCCCAGGTGCTGAATTAGCTGCCCCTTGCTATGTCACGTATGAGTTAAATGCAGAGAACATGTTTCATTGTTGTGCACTGTGTGCTGTGATGTCAACAATGACATTTAATCACCTTTACTAAATAAATAAGATACAGTAAAATGCACTTGTTCGACAACTCTATACCTCATTGAGTCATTTAACTTAATTAACTGAATTGAGCTGAAGTTGATATTTAAGATGTACAAGGAATGGCTGGGGTGCCCCTGAGGAGATGTTTGGGAACCAAAACGATGTTCTTCTAGTCATACAACAAAATATCAGCAAATTTTTGTAGAACAGAAGTTCCTTTTAGTTTTGTGTTATTGTTAATCTGCATGTGTTCAATGTGAAATTGTTTGCTCAGAAAAAAAGATACATACTTACTACCCAGATAAGTAGCGTTAAACATTTTATTTGTGTAAGACTATAAATAAAATTATTCGTGCAATTCGAAACCAATGCTCCTCCTGTGTCTCGCACTGTGTTGGCGAGTCTGTTTGTCTGTCTGTTGGCTATATGTGTGGCACTTTTTATAAAGCCCATGTTGCATCTTTGCTCCGCCTCCTTCGCAGTGGACATCTGGTCTGTGGGATGCATCATGGGCGAGATGGTGAAGGGCAGCGTTATTTTCCAGGGAACAGATCGTATCCTTCCGCTAGACGGAGCGCGTCTTCTGTGCAGAGTCCAACGCACTGAACGACCATCACGTGACTTCTTCTGCATCTCCTTTAATTATTTTACATTTAAGGTTAAATGTGTTTTGCAGTGTAGACATAAAACGTGTCTGATGCAGAAGTGGGCGTTTCAGGTCCAGAAAGTAAAGATCCAGACTAAGATTTTGTTTCAGCCATTTGAGTACTCTGACTCTTCATGCTCAACCTGAAACGTCCTCCTCTGGTCCAAAGTCTGAGTCACCGCTGAATTATAAGTGTGTTGAGGAGCTGCCCCGTTTGGGAAGACATAGAAAGAGGAGGTGAGATTCACTTTTGGCCTTATTATCTATCAGCTCTGATGTGTGGTTTGGTTCTAGGCGTGCAGAATGGAATGTTTCAGTGTGGGTTCCATCAGGCTGTCTGCATGATTCCCGTGTCGTGTGAGTATGACTCAGAAGTGTGAGGTCAAGGGTGTAATCTCGTCAGGAGCCAGATTCAGATCATGGGTATTTTATTACGTTAATGATATTTGGGTTAGGGCAGATTTCATAGCTGTGTACTGAAGCTGCTGTTATACTTTGTGTGTTTTTTTTTTTATACATGATATTTCATTTTTCTTTGTATTTGAAATCAATTTTAGTTTTTATTAGTTTTCATTAGTTTTTATTATTTATCTTTATTGTATTTCCATTTCGTTTTGTGTGTTTCATTTTCAGTTTAACTTTGAATAATTTTTAGGGATAGACTGAATGTTTTATAGCTGTTTTTCATTGGTTTTTATTACGTTTTTTTGTTTTATATTCACATCATATTTCAGTTTTCTCCGTTTTAGTTTCCGTTAACGATAACGGGCCTGGCTGAAGGCAGTAATAATTCTGAACTTGTGCCACATCACATCCTGGGAGTAACCGTGGTTACCTGCCCCCTTTTCCTTGGTGGTATTGTACGTGAAGCTGGCGGCGTGCTTGCTTTTGTAGGTGTGTCTGCATTGTTTCTGTGCTACTTTCCTTAATGTGCTTTACCCCAGACATCGATCAGTGGAATAAGGTCATCGAGGTCCTGGGCACGCCCTCATTGGAGTTTATGAACCGTCTCATGGAGACGGTGAGGAACTACGTGATGAACAAGCCTGAGTACCCCGGTATCAGCTTCACGGAGCTCTTCCCCGACTGGGGTTTCCCCTCAGAGTCGGAGGACGACAGGCTGAAGAGTAAGACCAGGCCTCTTTCCTCTTTGGAGCCTCAGCATTGATTTTTTGTCAGGAGATCTCTTCCCTATCAGAGAAACGCGTAACTGCTCAAGAGTAGCTTGTTTGTTTACTTCTGTTACCACAGCTAGTCAGGCCCGGGACCTGCTGTCCAAGATGCTGGTGATTGATCCTGAGAGGCGAATCTCTGTGCAGGAAGCCCTGAACCACCCCTACATTCACATGTGGTATGACCCGGCTGAGGCTGATGCGGTTAGTAGACCTTACCACTGGTAGGGGTGTTCAGTAGCCTTACCAAACATAGCCTTTTGGATATAAAAAGTACATAGAGCGTGTTTTCTTTATTGTTCTGCTTTTAGCCCCCTCCTCAGATCTCAGACAAGCAGCTGGAAGAGAGAGAGCACAGCATCGAACAGTGGAAAGGTATAGCTCTGTTTTTATCACGGATGGTCACCTTTCGTGTGGGTCTAGTCAGTAATGTGTCAGATCTCTGGTCCTATGTACTAACAAGATGGTCATATTTTATTCGGCTGTTCTCTTTCAGAGCTGATCTATAAAGAAGTGATGGATTGGCAGGAGAGGAGTAAGAATGGAGTAGTGAAGGATGAGTCAGGTCAGTTCTATAATTTTCAAGTTTCAGGACTTATTGTCATTCTGAGGAATACGGTGAAATGCTTAGTGAGATGCAGGGTAGGACATCGGGGACTAGGACAAACAGCAGTGCAATACAGGACATGACAGTGCTGGACAAACAACAGGGCGATACAGGACAAGACAGTGCTGGACAAACAGCAGGGCGATACAGGACATGACAGTGCTGGACAAACTGCAGGGCGATACAGGACATGACAGTGCTGGACAAACTGCAGGGCAATAAAATGAATAACCAGCCTTGAGTAACTAACCAGTTTTTATATAATTATGGATCAGCTGACATTTTTAGCTAACATGGCTACATGTTTAGCATGATGGGTGTGGCTACATTCCCCCTCATCAAGCTCGAACTCGCGAATCTCAGGCTGTACGCCAGCGCGAGCTGCCCTCCACCCACAAATGGGAAGTTCTACCTCTAACCGAAGGCTCTGTCGCCCCCTGCAGACTCAGCGGTGAACAGCAGTGCCACGGCATCCCAGTCATCATCCATCAACGACATCTCGTCCATGTCCACGGAGCAGACTGTGGCCTCGGACACGGAGAGCAGCGGCATCGACGTGCTGACGGAGGAGTGCCAGTGAGCAGCTTTCCTTCATCGTGCTCCTCCTCCTCATCTGTCTGTCGCACCTTCTCTACACAATTTCACCATGTGTAACACACTTTAAGGTCCCACCTGATCAAGAGACACTTTTTTGTTTTTTTTTTTGGTCCTATGTTTTATATTTCAGATGATGTCATTGGGTCAGTCTGCGTTATTTCTTTTGTCAGGTTTTGATCTGCTTTCCATCTGGTCCGATGGCTGGGCTGGAATGGTCTTGCAGTTGCCTGACTGTTGTGGAGCAAATTGATTTTAGTATGGGGGGAGTCATATTTGCATATTTTAAATGCGTATTTTCCTACTTTTTAACCCAACCCTTAATGTAACATGTTTGTTTTTTTATCTCTCTGTAATGGAGGTACGGGAGGCAGATCTGGTCCTGGTCCGGAATCTGCTTTTTAGCTTAGGAATCTTCTGAGGCTTGTTGAGACGGGAAGAAATACTGTCCATTTGCTTTAGTCATCATTTATACCGGGCCAAATACCCAACGACCCCTTTTTCTTGGACGGTTTCACCGTTGCCTGTTTCATATGAGCTAATGCAAGCAGATTATAAAAGAACAGCAAAAATCAGCACAGATCCAGATTGTTGTTTTTCAGTGGCTCTTGTCACCTCTGTTACCCCCCATCCCCCCCCCCCCCCCCCGAGTCCTGACCAGCATGTGGAAGGGGCCTAGTGGTCAAGGCCAGGTGGGCAGTGGACCGTTAAGACACATGGTCTCCTAGTTCAAGGCTGTTTAATCGGCGGAATATCATTTGACGTTCTCGAACATTATCCATCACCAAGAGACAGCAGTTGTTTTAGCCCCTTCAGGAAGGCCCCTAGCCCCAGTCACTCCAGCGACTGGCTGGCCCTGCTTGCACGTTGCTTCAGATAAAAGCATCTGCTAAATAAATGAATGTAAATGAATTCCAGTTGGCCTGCAGAACTCAATCCTATGTGTCATAAAGAAATACAGCTGTCTTATACTGAAAGCGTTGGTGTTCCTTTGGTATCAATGTATGGCTACACGATATCACATCACGATGTAATCACAATTATATGGCACATGCGCAATAATCGGCAGAGCTTTAGATGACGGGCTTAATCATTTGTCCGGATGACGGCTTTTCGCAACTATACGGGCATTTACTTACGCCCACAATTTGGTAAGCAGATTAGTGGTACGCCTAAGATATTAATGAGATGTGTATTGTGAAGCCTAAAATTTAGTAATCTGTATAAATTCGGTGTATCCTTATGCTTATTAAATTACGTTAGCGGAGCACGCCACATGCTACCGTTTGGATAAATCATGGAAGCAATAAGCACAGAAGTGGCGATGAAGAAAGGGACGGCTCAGTATCTCAATATCTCTTAAAAAGCGGATATATTGCAGATAAACGAGGTGAAAAGATGTCTGTGGTGTGGCGGTACTTTTTGCAGTTTAATGTCCGACACGTTTATTAAACATAAGGATGCCCCAAATTTATACAGATTACTAACTTTTGGCCGTCAATACGACTCTTTAATATTTTAGGTGTACTACCAATCTGCTTACCAAATTGTGGGCATAAGTAAACGTCCGTGTAGTAACAAAAAGCCGGTGTCCTGACAAATGTTTACACCCACCATCTAAAGCCCTAGGGGTTATTGTGCATGCGCCATATAATCGCGATGTGACATCACACAGCCCTATATCAGCGGATTGAAATGGGACATTGGCTTGAGAGGTGCATTCATTGATACGTGAATTGTCGTAACATGACTTTAGCCTTTGACATTTGTGCTAAAGGTTACCATGAGTGGTATGTGTATGTCATACTGTCAATAAAACAAAGTATTAGTAGCCCAGCATACAACATCTAATAAATGTAAGTGTATCCATGAAAATTGATAAGGGTCCGGAATTTTACAGCTTACTATTTTCTTCTATATTTGTTGTAGTAATAATCACTAATACAAACTAATATGAAAAGCTATGCTTCCGTTGGACTGCTACTAACCATCATGATGATAACTTTGGACAATCGTGATGAACTCAACAACAACCTGGCAACGAACTCGAAGCGAGGCACTTCTTATCATATCAATGTCTGAAGTCTCCTGGGTACCTGCAGTTTGGAAGTATTGTGCAGGAAGTATTTAATGGATCCCAAAGGTCAAACGTGTGCAAGCAGTTGGACGATCTTTGATTCACGGTACATGGGAAGTTGTTCTTTTTCATGCCCATTTTTAAGATGTATGAATACTTTTTCAAGTAGCACTTTTGTGTTTTTACTGTAAGTAGCCAGAAAGAGTTGTTGGGTATTTTAATCCATTTCACACTAAAGGTGAAGATGAACAGGGTAACTCCCTGAGTAATGTTGCTGGTCAGCTGCTAACCAGCTGAGACAAAGTGCAACTTATTTGGATCTGGATGATCATGAAAAGTTGCCCACTGTCAATCAAAGTTTTTCAAGTAGAAATGTGTTGGCCAATAACAATGGGGAAACTGCCCGAGCAACACTGCCCGGCAACACTGCTCAAGATACTGCCCTGTATCAGCTTAACCCCTCTTCTGCTCTAAGTACACTTTACATACCGCAAGCCAATGTGATGACTGGGGGTGAGACTTACTGCATGTTAAAGTCTTTCCAAGAGGGTGTTGGGTCTGTCAGCCTTCTGGATGAGAGAGTTCTCTTCCGTTACTCTCTGCCCTGGACTCAGGTTCACTGGATGTGTTGGGAGTTCTGGTGACCTGGGTGTTGATGAGCACCTGAGCGAGTGTCCACTGGCCGAGACTCCAGGAGACGTGATCTGACTGTCTGAGATTCATGATGCCTCCAAGTGCTTTTTTTTTTTTAGTTATTCACTGTGCTCTTTTTCATTGTTCGGAAAATCTGTAAATAGACAGTTTTATCTTTAAATGTGTAGTCTTCCTATGTTTGTCATTATATGTATTGTCCGACTATTTCCGTCTAGAGCAGTGTTTCTCAACCCAGTCCATAGGGACTCAGAGACCGTGTTTTTCTTACTCCTAGGGCCCTGCCAGACGATCCACATTTTTACTCCCTCCCAGCTCCCTACTGGGAAAACTGGGAAACACTACTCTAGAGTGGATTTCTGTTGCCAAGTTACCAGATTATGGACCTGCGATCACAGGAAGACCTTAACCCAAAGCGGAGGTCCTGTATACCCTAAGAACTTCACATTTTTCCATCTTGCCTTAACTGACACCATGGGTGTATCTGCAACTCAAAGTGTTTGAGAAGAGCTGTGTTTAAGGGAATCTGCATCCATTTGAAGTATTTCTTTCAGGATATTACGTTGTATGCTGTAATGTATGGCTGGGTTGATGGGTAGATGACCCAGGTTCCTCTGCATGCAGTAAGAGTCCAGATCTACATACTATTAACCAATCATTTTAATCTTAGATAAGGCATTTAACACAAACACATTCCTCATTTCATTGGTTTAGATAATTCTCACAGCATTCCTGCCGTCTTCAACAGCTGTTGGTTTGAGTCTCTTCCAAACACTCTCCAGAACATTCCAAAGGAAATGGATCGTACCCTTTTGAACTTCATATCCGCAGTCGTTCCTCAGAGGACTCCCCCATCACCCCCCACCCCCACATTAATATTTTTTCAGGACACGGTAGGCAGCATAATTTTCAGAAATTTTTGGAGGGGAATTCAGCAGTGCCCTTTTGTGTATCAGTAATGCCTGAGTTTTCAGAATGAAGAACCATTTTTATGTAAGTCATCTGATATCCTGAGGAACAATTCTCTTCTCAAGCGGATCTTAATTTAATTTTTCTCCCAGACTTTTGTTTTTGTTTTTTATTTTGCTTGTTTGTGTCACCCAACGCTGTCGGCCCCGACGGACAGTTCAGGGACCAGGACATTGTCTCGTATCGAGTTTGCCTATCATATCGATGTACATGAACGAGAGCGATAATCGGCTACGGTGAAGCAAAAAAAAGTGCATAGGAATGTTGGGTAAAACAAAACTGCTAAATAAAGATAAAAAAAAAAAAAAAGCAAGAAGCGGAACATAAATGCTGTTTTATTGATATGTTTTGCTATACTATAGAGTGACGTTGTGGCCCAGCAGGTGGCGCTGTTGCCTCACACCTCTAGTGGTGGGGGTTTGAATCCCATCTCCACTTGGTGTGTGAGACGTTTGTTCTTCCTGTGTTGCACGAGTATCAACAGCCTGCAGTTCAAAGACTTGCAATTCCTCCAAACTTACTGGGGTCTCTAAATTGCCTATAGTTAGCATGTGGATGTGTATTTGAGAGGCTAGAAACCCATCCAGGATCTACCTCAGCCTTCCACCCTGCCTGGAATAGGCTCCAGGTCCCTGAACCAGATAGGAGGTCGGAAGGTGAATGAATGAATTATATGTGAATATGATAATTGTATCTATTCTGCTCTGTAATGCTGGATGATACCACTTGCAGGTTTATCCCTGCACCCGTAGAGGTTTAATGATGGATAGTTAGAACCGGGAATGATTTGTAGACTTTACAGTCATTTTAATCCTTTCCTGGTGACCAAGTAAAGGCTAATCATCTAGCAGGTGTTCCCCTGGAGAATGGGGATGAACAAGTCAGGCAGTCAGAATCATTCCTCGCCCTGCGAACGAAACCCTGTCTGGTTATTTAAAAAGTCGTTCAAAATCCTGAGAAGATGTCCAGACAATCTAACAGCAAAGACATTCTTATAGACTTATATAATTCTGGTTGCGCCGTCATGGCCGCCGGCCGTGGGCTTGGACGAGGAGGCCGGCTCTGGTCCATGTCGTCCCTCCACGCCGGAGGTCAGAAGCTCTTCAGGATGCGCTCTGTCTTCTTGGCCTCGAAGTCGAGCTCGCCGAAGGTGTCGAAGAACTGCTCCATCTCATGCTGCAGGGCGGCGTTGCGGTGGTCGGCGTCGACGCGGGCGCGCTCCGCGTTGCGCATCTTCATCTCGGCCATACTGTGGCGCTGCCGCTGCTGTTCCAGGCTGGCCTGCAGCCCCGCCACCTCATCCTGCAGGGCCTGGTTACGCTGCTCCAGGCTGGGGACAGAATGGGGGTCGTCCCCACACACCGGGTCTCACACAGGGAATGTATCATCTAAGGGGGTGTTTCTCGCCTCAGTCCTTGGGAAGCCCCAGACAGTCCACATTTTTGCTCCCTCCCAGCACACCTGTACCAGGTATTTGGTGTTCTTAATTCGCTGGGAGCTGGCAGGAAGCAAAAATATGGCTACAGGGGTCGTAACCCCAAATTTTACACAGCAGCTCTCCCTTAACGGAATGTCATGGGCCATTCGTGTTTCAATAGGTTAGCAGTCGGTGCCCGGAAGGTTGTGGGTTTGAATGATTGAATCGGCAAGATGATCATATCCCTGTTGGGCCCTTGAACAAGACCTTGTGCCAAGATAAGCAATACATGGGTGTATTATGCAAAGGAATTATGTTGAAATGTTTCTATTGGGGTCATCATTCAGATTATAGAAGTCCTTTAAATTATATCTACAAACTGTGAGCTATAATTTTTTGCTGCTTAAACAACGTTTACATTTTTAAAAACGGATCGACAGGCTAATCGAACCACAGCATAGAAAATCACCAGAATGCTTTCCTGCTTTTCAGGATGGAATCCAAACGAACACAGATCCTAAAAGAAAATCCATATGACTTCTAACTGAAGAGCAAGAGATCTCGGGATACGTTTTTGAGAAAATTGTTGCGAACTTAGTTTTGGAAATTTTTGCGAAACTTCTTTGTCGGGTTACAGGAGTATTGGGTGAGTTTTACTGTAACACATGTTCAGGAAGGCCGACTTTAGGTCATTGGCGGTCTCATCGGGCACAGCGAAAAATGCATTTAGGATGTGGATGAGTAACGGTTTAAACAGTTTAACAGTTTAAGAAGCAGGGTAATTTCTAGGGTTATCATGGTTACCGGAAACTAAAAGTATAAAGAAAAAATGTTGTAACCATAAGTAAAGTAAGATATGAAAATAAAAAACTGCAAATAACCAAAAACTATAAATATTGCTTCTGAAAGTAACAAATATAATTGGCTGGTAATGATTCGTTTATCTTTAATGACCAATTATAACAGCTGGAACATGTTTTGCCCATTTTGAGGACATTAGTACATAATGTGCACTGTAGAATCAGACATGTAAACTAGCTGTACAACTTTCAGTCTATCCCTAGAAATAATATTACTCAAACTTAAACTGAAAGAAAAATATATAAAAACGAGCTGTAAATCCATCCATCCATCCATTTTCTGTACCTGCTTGTCCTATTCAAGGTCGCCGGGGTCCGGCGCCAATCATGGAGGCTACAGGCGCAAGGCAGGGAAAAACCCAGGATGGGGCGCCAACCCATCGCAGTAAAATAGAAATGTCTTTTAAATAACGACTAATAAAACCACACAGTAAACTAAACTGGATTCTGAATGAAAACAATTTGAAGAATGAAAACTAAAGTCCATCCATCCATTTTCTGTACCTGCTTGTCCTATTCAGGGTCGCCATAGTAACACTGGTGATTTCTGCAGTGCGCAGTGGACGCAGGGCTGCCTTACCTTTTGATGCGCGCCTCATACTCTGCCTTTTGCCTGGCCATCTGCTGCTGGAGACCGGCCAATAGGAACTGCATGGTGTTGGAGGGCGGGGGTGACAGGGGTGGCAGGAAGACGTCACTGCTGCCACTGCTCAGGACGGTCTCCGTCAGCGCTGAGGAGGCCGCCGAGATCACCCGGGGCTCCTCGGGCTCGATCTGCACAGAGAGGGAGCGACTGAGGCGCGGCGCCTTGCCGGTGCCCTCGTCTTGGAGGAGGATCTCACAGGAGGACCAGGGGCTGCTGGCGGAGCTCGGCGGCCCGTCCTCTGCGGCGTCCAGGGGCGGCGCACTGCTTGCACGAGCCACAAAACCCGCGTCGATGTTGTCGTAGACAGACAGGGTGCTGTTGTACGCTCCGGCGCTCCTGTGCCGGTCCCGCAAGCCGCCACGTCCCGTGTCCTGCATCTTTACTGGGGCTGCTCCTGGACCAGAGCCATCTGGGACCAACGTCGGCGTGGGAACCTCTGAGGAGGCCGGGGGAGGTGCAGCTGTGGGGGGAAGGGTTCCTGTTTTGGAGGAGGAGAAGTCGGAGTAGGTTGGGCGCGTATCGTCACGTGGCGGATCACTGGTGCTTGGAGGCGGCAGGTCAAAAGCCCGGCTTCTGGCTACGGTCAGGCCCGACGGGCTTTGGGGGGGCTTATTAGTGTCAGAGAGAGGAGACAGTAGGAACCGAGAGCCCCGCTGCTGAACGAGGAGTGCTTTTTCGGAAGGTTCTAGGTAGGTGCGGTGTATCCGTGCTGCCGGTTCTGCAGCACCCTTCCCAGTGCGTTCAGGAGAACGGAAGCCGTCGGACCCAGAAGTGGCTCTGGTTTCGGCATCCCCGTCTCGTACAAACACGGCTCCATGCTCACTGATGAGCTCAGCCGTCAGCTGCTGTACCGCCGACGTCCCTGGGCGGGGGCGACAGACGCAAAAACTTTGCACTTGCAAAACAAGGCCACGGAAGCCATTGACACAGCTCACAGAGCTGATGGAGCTCAGTCACGGATGGGTGGATGTGAGAGTGAGCGCCCCCCAAAGGCAGCAAGAAGGAATTTCAATCAGATGTATCTGCCCAGAAGAGTTTACAGAACATGACTTATGTCCTAAAGCTGGATCATGCTAATGACTCTCTAACGTGTGTTTGTGTTTTGAGTGAATGCTTAGGCTGTATCTATTCAGAATGACTTTGTTCGTTCCTCTCTGTTACATAAACAGAGGGACAGTGACCATGTGGTGTTTCAGTTACTGACAGTCAAGCAGAATGTGCGACTCCTGTCCGCACTCCTGTACGCTCCTTCGTAGACGTACCTTCGATGATGCTGTCGGGGTCATCAGCTTTGGGTCGTAGGATGTTGGGCCCAAAGACTGTTGCCAGATTCTGGGTATTCATCTTGTTGCAGTCCGAAAAGGATTGAACTTCGTATAAAAATCTGAAGAACACAAACACACAGCCACGTTGGCTCTAAGCCCACATTTCTTGTCGCTCTTGCCACTAAAGTGAAATTTATACAGGTGGATAAACATGTAAAAGAAATATTTGTCCTGGAGCGAACGCAAACAGGAGCCGAATATGGCCGATCGCACACTTACTGGCAGATGTACTGCAGCAAGTTGAAGTTGACCACAGGCAGCTCCTGTAGAAGCCTCCTCAGCTCCTCCAAACCCTGAAGAAGAAATAAACCACAAGGGGAGGGGGTTGCGTCCCATTTTATCGTTTTGCCCAGTTGAGCCAAACATGGCGGCCGAGGCCGTTTACAGGCTGCATACCTGCTTCCTGTCAGCGTGAATCATCTTGCCACACAACAGGAAGTCCTGGTAGTGGGAAAAGGGCACCACAGGCTCGGGGAGTTCCCGCAGATATAACTTCAGCAGCGAGGCCACTGTGTGCACGTCCGTGCTGCTGGGGTACACGAGACACACGCGTGGGTTACACAGGAGTAACAGACAAGTCGGTGTGAATCGCCGGTGGATTAAGATATTTGGGACCTGTATCACGAAGCAAGACTTGTTGGTTAGCTCGATAATTTGTCAGATTTAAGATTTAAGGACATCATCTTCGTTCACTTACATTTAGCCTAGGCTACTTTAAAGGGGCAGTTCACCCCAAAACTGCAAGATAAAAAGATGGGGCTTTACAGCTGTTTATTCATCTAGGTTGTTCTGCTGGGAGATACCTAGTAGAAATGTCAGGCTTCCCTCAAATATAATGGTACTGAATTAATCACATCACTGCAAAGAAGATACATATATACCCCACATATTTTTTTTTTTCAGTTTTGGGTTGAACTGCCCCTTTAAATCCAACAAATTATTTTGCTAACCCAAAAATCCAGCTCTTGTGTCTGCTGGACCTACCAGGAGGCATGAAACGGTGACGTTCCACCAGCCACAAGTACTAGTTAGTCTAAGGTCAGCTGATTAATGTCAGATTGGTCTGCTCACGCTCATATCAAGGTGTGGGGGACGAGCCGCTACCTGTCAAACGAGGGCTTTTCTCCACTATCGAAGGCTTCCTGCAGCTCCTTGACCAGCGTCGCCTGTCCGGGCTGCCGGAACAGCCCCACCTCCCGGAGACCTCGTTGGCGAATGAATGCTACGCACTGCTCCACCACTAGGGGCACCGGGCGCTCACCGTACCGCCGTTCGTACACGACGGTCTCCTCCAGGCGCTGCCCAAACACACCTGCAAGCCAGGGAATGCTGGTGAGTGGACAGACTCGTCTTACTCAGGGCCGTTGCTAGAGCCGTTTTGGAGGGGGCTTTAGCTAATTAGTTTTAAAAATGTACGCCATTTCACTCAGACCACCCCATAAAGGCTTAGCCCCTCCTTTTCATAAATCTCTAGCGACGCTCCTGGTCTTACATAAGAAGGAAGAAGAATTTTCTAAAAAGCAACGAGACAGGCATCACTGTCAGGGAAAGGCAACCTCAGGCTTAACCAAACTGTCCCCAAAAATATCCAGGAATAATGTCTTGTTTATTTTTCAGAGCTTCTATGTCAAGAGGAAATCATTTTTAAATGATCATTACTTATGTTACTCCTTTAAATATGGATCGTACCATATTTCATTCATATATAAATGAAATTTGGCAAACCCAAACCCACGCCTCTGACCTCGGAGCCCGTGGCCCCGCCTGCGTGGCCCCGCTCACGGTCCATTGGCCTGCGGGGGATCGGTTGCACTCACGTCTCCGGAAGCTGAGCGCCCTCTTGATCTTCCTGTACACGGTGTGGGAGAGCTGCGTGCCGCTCCTGCCGGCAGTTTGGGTGCCCTCAGGCATCTCTCAGCTGTCGCCTCGCTCGCTTCACACGCCCGCTCTGGCCCCCCTGCCCTCCTGCCCCACTCACGCCATCCACCAGGAGAAGCTGCCGGTGTGCGGATGCCTGTGTCGGCCTTGATGCGTCACCGTGTGCCTTACGCCCCGCCTACTTTATCTGCTCCTGCTTCTCTTGCTTAGTAAACATCTCCTGCCCCAGCCTTCTCTACACAGTTTCTCTTTCAGGTGTATGGATAAGGTTCTTCTGTCTTCCGCTAGCCTGGCCTCCGCTACATCCCTTTTTTAGACTCTCCGTGAGCCCAGCCCAAAAATACTCCCACCGGCGTTGTGCTGTATGTATAAAACAAATGAGCCCTCAAGAAGTGCATCCAGATGTAGCCAAAGTATTGCTAAGAACCTGGATTAAATTATATCAAAGTCTTAATAAGAATCTTCACCTCGTTCAGGTCGATTTGCTCTTCAGTGCTTCTTAGCTGAAAAAATCGAAAGAATTTATGACTCCGGAGCGTCGTACGGTGGCTGCTGAGTAAGCAATGGGCACCATTAGTGTAATCAAATAAGAAGCGAATGGCCACCGCGTTACGGCACGGGGGTCAGACTGCCTTCGATAGCAGGGCTGCAGGTCACCACACAGAATCTTCTCCGCATCTTAAATGTTCGTCTGGTTCCCACGTCCCCCGACTCCTTGTTTGTTCCCTTCCTTTCTTCCACCTCCAGCCCATGTGTGCCAAATGAACTGGAATTCCCTCACGGAATAACCACCCCCACCCCCCACCCCGGTTTCTGTGTCTCCGTATGAGAAATCGAGTTATCCTCACTCGACCCTCCTGTAACGGGAATCTACTCCCACGTCTTGCAGGAAGTCGCGAAGGGAGCAGTCATTCCTAATTCCTGAGTGTCCACTGTGCCCTCCCTCCCCTCGTTTTTGGTCCCTGCCATGGAATGCCTGTTTTTTTGTCATTCTGGCTTGTGGATGGAATTTAATTTCCCTTTTTCTGTTTTTTTCCACTCAGGCGCTCCGGATTTCTGGGACAGCGCGAGTTTTCCGCTGCCTCTTTCTTATCAATCCCCCCTCCCAGCCCCCTTTCTCGCGCCCCCAGCAAAACACAGTGCTCAGTTCCGTGCAGCAAAGCCAACATGTACCCAGCAAACACACCAAATTCCCTCTCTCTCTTTTCTGAGGTTATTAATAAATGAACATGAAGGAATAATGTTACGTGTTTACTAAAAATAAGCACCGTTCCATGCTCCCTGCAGTGCTGGCTGGCTAATTTATTTTATACATAGGTCTGACTCCACAAGCCTCATTCCCCTCCTCTGATAAGCTGCCCAGAATTATGAATGCTGGATCGAGTTTGCCAGCACATCACGGTTCTCGGCTTCTGGATGTCGTCAATGGCTTTATCCGTGACATTTCAGGAGCTGGGGCCAGTAGTAGGACACACAAGAGTGGGAACAGGTTCGTGGAACACAACTTTTACACGCTCCACTTGGCGCTTTGGCCATTGGCATTTAGCATTCAATTAGCCTTTCAGCTAATGGAGTTGTAATATACTTCCCCAATATATTATTCAAAAAGTTTGCCATATATGAAATAGAAATTAGCTTAGCATACATGTCTTGGCTATATAAGGCGAGAAGTACATGTAGAGTCAATGAAAAGACATCGATTGCTTTACTTGTAATCGGATCCATGTTTTATCTGAGGCCTTAATCTCCCTGAAAAGGTATATGGTGGATTGAGGGGGTCTTTGTGACATGTATGTTCTGGTTGCCAGACTGAAGGAGAGATTTGGAGTTTCCACTTATTAACGCGTCGCGTTAACGTGGAGAAATAAGTCACAGGATCTTAAAGGCAACCCCTCACGAACTCCAGCCTTATTTAGCCAATGAGCTACCAAAGCTAGTTTCAGCCACTTTGCTTTCACTGTCCTTCCTGCGAGGGACATCTGAATACAAGGAGAACCACGGGAATGTCTGTGAGTTTGATTTGTGAGTTTCTCCCCCTCCCACAGGTCTCTAGCTAGGCATAAGGGGAGGTGGCCTCCAAAATGCAAACCGCAGGCATTCCCAGCAAGCCTGATAACTCATTGTTGTGGCCAGACACCCTCTAATAGCAGCAAGCAGCTGTTCTTTCACACTTGTCTTGAGAGGACTGGAGCGAATGTGAACCGTCTGGAACTGACATCATCGCTGATCATTTTTATGGTTTATGACATCATCATTACATCATTCCCTACTCTCTGTCAAACATGGTGACCTATGGTAGCATTCAGACGGCAATCCAAATAAGTCTTTTACAGCAGTGTTTCCGGAGAGTTTCTTGCTCAGAAACGCGAGGCTGGCACTATTTGGAAACGAATGAACTTGTTGACACTAGATTGGGGTGGGCAGTGTTGAAAATTCCCTCGTCTAAGAGACGATTGGATATACATAGTAAGCTGCAAGATGACTCTGAGGAATGTTATGGCTGCAGCAAGATATGTGATGCTTGTCTGTAATTCCCAGGTTCTTTCCAAGTGGCGGAGAAACAAACAGGCTTCCAAGGTAACCCTGACACGCAGGGTTTGGAGTTCTGGGAAGCTGAGTAGAGGAACCGCCAAAACAACTTCTGGCATTCTGTCATACGCAAATGTTTATAGAGGCTGTTTTCAGGGTAGACAACCAGTCTGTACCTGTGAAGGGGATCCAGATGGCCTTGTTCAAGGTCCTGAGCCACTCCTCTCCCTGACCACAACTGTTGGACAAGAAGAAATACGATCCAGGGCTGACCAGGACATCCCTGTTTCCGCCTTTATGGAAATGTAAAAAAAAGGTTACATGAATGAGCAATAAGGACATGTTAACCAGTACTTTCAAAAAGTCTTATTTATCCTTTGATCTTAACTGAGGAACATTATAAGACATCAGGATATATCGATAACTGCAGATTACAAGCCTGCCATATTGTTTCATTGTTTTTTTTCTTTTTCTAAAATGATGAAATAACGCCAATGGTTGGTGATTAATGAGTACATTAAGGCCAGTTTCGAGGTCTGCAGTACCTGAAATGAGATTTAAAGCTTTTCAGACCATGTTGTGATGTTTTCACAGAAACACAAATCGTAAAACTTCATTTGAGATATATATACACACACACAGACACACAGCTTTGTAATTATGTTTTCGTGGGGACACTCCATTCATTTCTATGTGGAAAACTCTAATCCCAATATGACAACCTTAACCGCTAACCAGCCCTAACCTTAACCACAAGTAACCAAACAAAATAGGAGACTTTGGCCATTTTTACTTTTTTTATCGCAGTCACAGATCTTAGTGGGGACCTGAAAAATGGTCCCCCAAACATCAAAAAAAAACCTGTTTTTTATTACACTGTAGGGGGCATTTGGTCCCCGCAATGTAATATAAACTTAATCCACACACACACCTTTATATTATCTGTTTTGATCCGAATAAATGATTTTTTTAATGCAAACTGGGTAAATGTGTCTTGTGTTGAAATAACATAAGTACAGAGATTTACTGAAGGTCCAGAACTAATGCATGAATATCAAAGGTGGAAAAATAGAATGATGTGAAACCGAACGATGTCCTAACTGGTGCGGGCGTGCCATCGCCAAAGATGGAATGTCATATTCACCGTAAAATTAAAAAAAAATCAGGTACAGCTAGTATTGTAGAAATTATGCAAAAATTTGCAGTATCAGTACAGATATTATTTGTCATATAAAACATTTGCCTGTGGCTTAGTTCAGAGGATATGTATAAATTCAGATTCATACAGTTGTATCCTAGTGAACATTACAGTTATACACACATATTCAACTGACTACTTTTTAATACATAATAGCATGTCAGTATGCTGGTAATCTTTATCTCAATCCAAACAACATGAATTTATCCCAAGACGGCAAATGGAATTTTTAATAGGGAAATACAATAGTAATTGATTTGCCTAACAATACGGTGTAATGTAGGGTCTATTCCTTTCCTCTTCAGTTTAATACACACAGCTACCCGCCCAAACACGTTCAGTGTCGTTGCTGGAAGTTTTCTGGATCTCGTCCAAAGATGTTTAACCCCTGTGTTATTTTTGGAGTCGAAATGACCCCAGTCCATTTTCAAAATGAGTATAGATTCTAGAATTTCGAACGGAAGAAGAAAAATACACAGGGGTTAAGCTTCTTTGCTAGTCACAACCAGAGGATCCGATCCATGACCAGCTGATAAGATAAGACACTTACATCACAACGTACGTTCTGTAGGGAATCCCCCAGCCACCGCTGTAAAAATGCCGTGTCTTATTATTAGGCTTTTTCATAAGGCTTTTAACGCATCACGGTATCTACTTTTGACTCTTTGTCCTGCACTATTGAAATGGTCTTCAGGTTGTCTGAACCAAATAGCCCCCCAAGCTTCCATTGAGCTGGACGTTTCACCAAATGGATTTTTTTTTTTTATGAAATGTCTTGTCCTATTGCTATTAACTTTATGAATCTAACGGACGACCCGTGAAAGAATTACTTTAAAGAGATCGTCCTGATCTTAGTCTTGGACCGTAACTGTCCTCTTGATAATTGTGACAACCGGACGCCCACTCAGAATAAATTGGACAAGATCATTTATCTTTAAGTAGTATGGCGGTTCGGCGAGGGGGAAAGGATAATTGAATATCCCAATTTAATTAAAAGTTATATTGGCCTTTCCTCCATCTCTCCCCTGAGTTATTAATTATTATGCGGGTATCGGCGCCGATTAACGGCCACTTCAAATTCCACTGGCATTCAGAGAAAGCCTGGTGATTCATTCCGGAGCAGACTCTCGTCCTAACGAGGCAGGAACCATAAAAAGCCCATCTAAAGTGCCCGATCAATATAGTCAACTGTATTCTCCCAGGCCGGCTCATGTACTGAGCTGTGATGTCTCGTCGTACGATGCATCGCAGCGTCTGGCCACTCCGGGTATGGTTATGTAGGCCTATTGAATTATTTTTACTAAAATGTGTGATGTGACTGTTGTATTGAAGTAACAGTGTGTAGCTTTGACTAGGAACGTGGTGTGATTGCTTGGCAGTGTGTACGGCACTTTGTCTGTTGCCCTTAATGACCCACCCGGTGCTGGTCAGGGCTCATGTGGCAGCCTAGGCGAGCTTCATCCATCATGGCATCCATCAGAAGATGCCACCCTTAGTGGGCGCCTAATGGGTTGACCAGCCCTAGACCCACATGTATAACAGAGTTTCCAAGTCTCACACATCTGGCGTGACACACGCTTTCAGATTCTCATGCTCGTGCTAGAAATCTTACGACAAATCTATATTATTTCATTATAAACCTAAAATTAGCTACATCAAAAGCGTTGGGGTTGTTTTCAGACCCTACAGACTATTTACAAGGTAATAAAACTCTTACATACATGTAAATGCGTGTGCATGTGCACGCAGACTTGTCTCAAATAGAAAATCTCACACCAGCCAGCTGACCGAAGCCGGCACACCTGTGTATTAAGACTGCTGCTTTTGTCCAAAGCGCCATAAAAGGTGATGTAAATGGCAGATAGCCAACATGCTGTGCAGGAGTCAGTTAGGCTTAAGTGCAGCTGGTGTCTTAGAGGCATGTTGGAACGTTTGACAAGACAAAAAAGAAACCAAGGACAATCTTGGAAACCTGATAGCTTAACCCTTGTGTATTTTACTTCTTCTGTTCGTAATTCTAGAATCTATAGAATTTAACCTCATTTCGAAAATGTACTGGGGTCACATCGACCCCAAAAATAACACAGGGGTTAAGGTGAGCAACACCCAACGGAATAACAAGTCTGTCAGTTACAGGAAAGCAGCTAGTATGTTTCCCCGCTATGGATTATACTAAACAAATATCCTGTGTATGTACTGGGTCACTATTTACGGCGCCATCACTGAAGCATAACATACCGGCTCCTGTACTGACCTATTGATTCTCTCAATGGTCATTCCCATGGATGGAGAAACTGCATTCAGAGAGAACGTGTTCTAGATCACCATCTTTTACCTGACTGCTTCCTGTCAAAACTCCTGCCTTTTTTGTTGACTGGGCCTTGATGCAGCACCAATATCAGAGTAGCTCCTACTTTTTGATTTAAAGCATTCCCAGACTAGCAACATATTTACCTCCACTTGTAGGCTACCTAGCCGCTTAATTTGGGAACATATCTGACCTCCTAAGCATGGGAAACATCACACAGATGTCTGCCTGTTAATGGACTGTGGTAAAGCTGATTAGAAGACGCCAAGGCGCGTAATCTTTGCCATCTCCTGCGATAGCTAAACCTGGAAGCATCTCTTAAGGCAGCGTTTGAGCGATAGGTCCCCTTAAAGAGCTGCGATTTGTGATCGGGGTGGATCGTAGATAAGAGAGACTTCCCAGGGTGCTGCGGGTTTAGTGACGCACGCTATAGATACACATCTCCTGACTCTAAGGTGGCTCGGTCTGGAATCTTTCCCACTGTGCTAGTTTGGCACCAGAATGAAGATCCGCAGAAAATGAGCAGTGGGATGGTTTTGATGGAAGCTGGCACTTATTGCAATGAGCTGTAGCCATTGATGAATACTCTTTACGCGCACAGAAGACGGATCACCGCTCCCATGCACGTGTGGTAGGTGGAGTTGGCCGAAGCTCTCGACACGCACTAACCTTTTCCTGCTGCACAATCGTACTTCCAGGACTTGAAGCAGGTGAGTCCCATGGTCTGGGGCGTCTTCATTCACTCGTGAACCTCTCAGTCCCCCTGATGCCCGAAAACCGAACCTCCAGACGGGTTTCTGAGTCCTCTCATACTTCCTTAGACGCGGGGCAGAGACATCCCTCCTGGAACTGGCAAACGGAGCACTGACACATTGTCAGCAGGGAACAGTCTGGTCCTGGCCATGGTCTGGATCGCCGCCCACCGTTTTTCTCTGTGTCTCCCTCATCAGACCCCCCCCTTATCAATAATCAGATAGTCCCGTCCCATTGAGAGTACCGGGGGAGGGAGAAGGAGAGGCAGGGAGAGCTCTCTGCCGCAGTTCACCCCAACCCCGCACACACACACACACACACACACACACACGCACATGTAGCAGAAACTACAATCTCAGCATCTGGTTGCTGTAATTATTATAGTACAGGGGTACAGCCAATTTCCCTAATGCATCTGCTCCGCCCACTGTTCGCTGTGATGATCACTGATGTGTGTGGCCTAACACAGACACAAAGCAAAAGGTAGTAAATAGTGTACGTGTGCGCCTGATGTGTTAAACTTTTGAACTGCCATCCATTATGCTAAGAGAAGCCTTTCTCTCCCCCCCCCCCAACCCACCTTCCCGCCATAGATTTATGCTCGCCGTTCTGGCGGAATTTTTTTTTTTGCGCGATATATCGATCCTGACGAAGGGCCCCATTTAATTTGCCAGGAAAAACGGTGCCCACTTCAGAGTTTACCGGGTCCATAAAATCTGTCTGGCCGCTCGGACGGGCATGGAAGTCGCTTTACAGTACTCTCTGCTCGGGGAGGGCGTGCCAAGCGACATTTATCTGTCGGCTGCGAGAGAACGTGCCATTTGTCCTGCTCCCATCCGGGGGGGGGGCACAAATATAGATCTTGATATTGAACTAGAAGGGTCACGCAGGAAAGAATGCCATTACAGTGCTTTCATTCTGCTGGTGTGGCCCTTATTAGTGTCTCCATCTCTGTATTCTGATTAATGCAGATCTATATGGAATTCAGAGCAGGGATTCCAGTCTCCTCCATGGCTCCATGTGGGTGGAGTTTGCATGATCTCCTCATGTCATTGTGGGGTTTCCTCTGGGTACTCTGGTCCCCCCCCCACAGTCCAAAAACACGCTGAGGCTGATTGGAGTTACCAAATTGTCCTTAGGTATGCATGTGTGAGTGACTAGTGTGTGAGTGTGCCCTGCGATGGGTTGGCGCCCCATCCTGGGTTGTTTGCTGCCTTGTGCCCGTAGCCTCCGGGATAGGCTCTGGCACCCCCACAACCCTGAGTAGGACAAGCGGTTTCAGAAAATGGATGGATATATATTAAATTAATAATATTATTTTACATAGGCCAGCTGACTATATTATACAAGTTATAATGCATCCATCTATAAACAGAATCAGTTAATATACTTTGCTGAAATGCCGTTCTTCACAATGCAAGTGGTCATAAATCAGTCATGTTGAACAGACATGCAGCAAGTAATCTCTGACATCATTTGCGTGAACCGTCAGGGTTAACAGCAGTGATTGGTCAGCAGATGTTTTATAATCCTTGAGTATGAGATTGATTCAAGACTTGAGATCTATGTATCCATTTATGTGTGTAAGTGTAGATGTTACTGTGCAGGAAGCAGTAACTCAGCTGTTAGTACGTGGACAAAAACACACATATATTCAGAAGCATTGTGACTAAGGAGAAATGCTATTTACAAAGTTGGCCTTATTATAACACACTAAGGGTAGAATATGATGTATTGCATTTAATGAGCTGGACTGTGTGTTGCTTTACTTAACCTGAACTGCTTACCTGGCTAGGGGGTAGAGGTGGTTGTCAGTCGTGTCAGGTGAAAACTGTTTGGTTCTTTTTAAATCTGCTCCCTGTCACCGATGTCAGCGTTTTGAAAGGTCCTAATTCTGACAGCAGAGACTATTGCAGCTTTTTGTAATGGGTATACCATTTACAAAAGCAGACAGGATTTAAAGCAAATTGGATTCATATCTTCACAAAGGCGGACTCATTTTCCCGATGCAGCGTGACACTACGGTAATGGCTGAGTTTACTTGCCTGGCATGACCGCAATTCACAGTAGCCTAATTATTGCTGAAAGCTTTTAATACTCCCTGTGTCAATACATACAACTCCATTTGCAACCAATACAGAGAGGGACTCTCAAGAAAATGAAAATGTCACGTTCGGTCCGAGGTTGTCCTTTAATACCCTTTGCAATACATGTTTTCATTAAATAAAGATGCTGGTTAAATGCTTTTTTTCCTGCCTTTTGCCGATTAACGTGTTTTTGCAGTCATATAAACTTGGCGAATGAACATGCTTTGAATAAGCACCGTAAGAGAGATATTTTATACATTTAAATATAGCACGACAGGGTGTGAGAAAAAAAAAAACAGCCTCCGTTGTAAGTTTTGTGATTTAAATTGCAGTTATTGATTTGGCATTGTGGATCTGAGTCCGCTATCTTTTGATAACGTCAATGACAGCACAGGACAGCAGCATCTCAACTGATACACCGTGCACACAGCACCTCCAACAGTTTGTTATAGTGTTTAACAATATTTCCCTCATTTTGGTTACAGAATGCAAAAATTCCAATTAGTTCAGCACCACATTAGACTTTATTAATAGTTAATTATGGAAATATTATGAAAAATGCGTGGAAAAAGTACTTTAGTAAACGTATTGTGTTTCAGTTTTTTAGTTCGTTTGTTTTTATTTACTCCCGATATTATTCCTATGAAATTTTCAATTTCCGTTCAACAAAATCGTTATTTAAATAAACTGGATTATTTAAGCGACTATACGTTTATTGGCAGCGAAACAAGCCATCGCAATGACACATGCTGGAACTATCAGGATGGACACTAGAGGGCAGTGTTCCCCCAGTCTTCGAACGTGAACGATGGTGTCTCTGGATGACTGAAGTCGGTGACTGGCGGGCTTTTCCCAAAGGCATTGTGAAAGTTATGTGGACTTTCGTACAATGGATGCGTGTCCCCAGTGGATATGCAATGTTATGGCGCAAATGAGTGAGTATTCGGACATTAATTCCATTTTTAGAATTAAATAGCTTTAGTTATGTAAGCTCCAGTGGCGCAATCGGTTAGCGCGCGGTACTTATACAGCAGTGCGAGCGGAGCTATGCCGAGGTTGTGAGTTCGAGCCTCACCTGGAGCAGAAACTTTGCCTTTACTAGCCTACATGTTTGATTACTGAATGTTCTTAGTGTAACACTTTATGTGCTGATTTCAGTAGTTTGGTGTGTTTGTGACCAGTAGGTTGCTGGTTCTAATTCTGAGGTCAGTCTTGCAGTTTTATTTGGGGTCAGTGTGTGGCTAAGCAGCACAGGACACTGTGTCTGTGATTGGAAGGGCCGTAATTCAAATTAAATCATCAGAGTGATTTCACCATTGAACCCTTGAGCGAAATCCTGATTTCTCAATCATGTGCTGCTTTGGATAGAAGCATTTGCTTTTAATTTGCATTAATTAAAAGTGTATGCTTTTATTATAACTGTGCCCATGGCTGAATGATAAATCCCAATATTTCAAAACAACAGAGGTACCACAGAGAAGCTTATAGCACTTGTATATTGCACAGATAAGAAGTAGATTTAAGATCCAAGCATTGCAGAATTTTCAGCTACTGGTAATACACCAGAAAAACAAGTATGGGGAATTCTGGAAAGATTAGGCAGGGGATGGAAGATAAATTGTGAAATGTTGAAGACCAGTGTTCAGCAGGAGGAAGGAACTAAACAGACTGAACACTTTTAGTAATACTAGACTGCCTCTCTAAGCTGCAGTGGTGGTCTAGCCATGTTGAGTCCAAGTCAGTCCAGTGCTTTTATCACGTGACATGATCTAGCATACCTGGAGGAGACTGATATTGAGCTGACATTGACTTCATTCTTCTCATAGCCCAGCACTCTGTATGTTTGCCACAGCACATTTTGTGGGGAACCATTGGACATCTCTCAGCCAGAGAAAACAAACCACAAGTGTGGTATAAGGGTGATGTGTGGCTCTGTGGGTTAATAATCTGTGTCCATAATCAGAAGGTTGTTGACTCAAATCCTGTGGTCAGCAAAGTGGCTTCACTGTTGGGCCTGTAAGCCCCCCCCCCCAATTGCTCCAGGGACTGGCTGACCCTGTTATCTCAAATGTGTATTGCTTTAAATTAAAAACTTCTGCCAAACAAATGTAATCATAGAATCATTTGAAGAAGTTGGGGATTGGAAAGTTTGAGTTGGTGTCTCTAATGCAGAAAAGCACTTCATCATGACATAACAGGCAATGGTGGCTTAGTGGGCTGGCCTGTGGCCTCACATTTCAGTGGTTGAGGGCTTAATTCCTGTCTAAGCTTATTATACTTTAACTTAAAGTTATATAATGCAAATACATGTAGAGTGCTGTCTGTGTCCTATGAAGGACTGGTTTCCCAGAACAATCGACCAGCGTGAACCTTTATTAGGTAAAGGGTTATGGGCAAAACAGATGAAAAAGAAATATGATAAAATTATTCTATCTCGCTATATAAGTAAGCAGTGCCGTGTAACACGAAGCCACATAACTCGCAAGTCGTTGCGCGTGCGCGCTATTGTTCGGAGCGTTTCACGCGCATGTGCTAATTGGCGCGACGCGTCTCGCGCGGCGCGAGGCCCGCTGGGCGGGCGCCATCTTGGCTCATATTGTACTCGGTCGGACGGGCAGCTGGCGCGGCGCCTTTTGTTTTCATTGTTGTCGTTATCGTACTGAGGTACGACGGGACCCCAATTCCCGACCTTTTAGACATTTAGTGACAGAGGTAAGTACACTCAATGTAAATTAAAATACGTACAGTTGAATAAGCTGTGCGTTTGTTAGGAAATATGTCGTGGGCAAGCTCAGTAGCGTGAGCAGTTAATGCAACCGGCTCTGTATGCTAACATTGTAACGTGAGTTCAATTTGGTAAACGCGACAAAGCAATGCTCATTTTTAGTATGTCTCCAGTAAGCCATTACGGCGAAATTCACGTACACATACTGCTTGTGTAACTGGAATAAATTTTCGCATTATTTCCTCCTGTTGTACGGCGCACAACTAGCGGGCTCGTTTCTAGTTTCATTAAAACGGAACTTGCGTAAACGTGTAAAAATGCAGACCAAGTCGAAATATATCTGCCGGTGAACAGATGTTTTTTTGTGAGTTAGTGAGTTAAAGGCGTAGTATATAGCTAAATAAATTCCCAGGGTTCTGGTATTTATGTAAATATTGCACCGTGTGGTCATAATTTCTGGCCATTTCGGCCATAGGGTCGCTTAATAACCAATAGTATAACGTGCAAGTTCGGTAAGTTTTACAGCTAAACTTGCGTCTCAGCGCGTGCTGAAATACAGGTAGAATAAACGGAGCCCTTTGTCTAAGCTTTTTGGGCCGGGGGCGAACGGGGGGGTTAAGGCGAAAAAAGAGCGAATGGGCCTCCTTATTGTTAAAGTCTGAACCTGTACATAAAAACATTTACCACAGATATTTGGAACCATCCCCTTTAAACAAATAAACAGGCGTGGGACGGGAGTAAGGCGGTTTGACTGAAGTCTCATTGTAAGTATACAATGATGGAATGAAAGCGGAAGTTACGTGGCGGGGCAGAGACCTTGACGCTGGCTGTCCCACATGTGCACCTTCACAGTAACCGCAAAAACTGCCCCCCTGATGGCCTCTGTTGTTGCTTTACATTTATTGCCTTAAATTTTCTAAAGTAATACCCATGAACCTGTAAAAGCCTGGGAGGTCCCATTCTAATTCATTCATTATATTGTCATCACTTTAGCAGGAACACACTTCCTACTCAGTAGTAGTAAGGGCTGGTGTGTGAGTTTAATTATATCTGACTAACAGCCCTCATAAGTACAGGGACTTCTATAACTAAATGGAACAGAGAGTATTATAACCGTGCAGGACATAGTATGTGGCAGCTGCGTTAATAAAGATTCTTTAACTGCGTATGATTTACTTCCATGTAATTATTTTTACCTTTTAAATATTTATTTTTAGTATCTCATTTTATTTTTCAGAATATTCATTTGTCCATTGTGTGCTTTTTAAATCTGTTTGCACTACGTTTACTTTGTGCTATGCGGACTGTCGGACTGTCTTTGTGCCTGGTCGGTTTGCTGTGTGTGGCAGAATTTTCCCCTGGGATCAATAATCTTAATCTTAGTTTGTGCCAGAACAGTCCTACAACAAAATGTCTGACAGTCCTTCAGTCTTTCATTTTTATACTTTTTGTGTAATCGTTACTGAAAGTTTTACATGCGAAGATGGTTGGTGATTGGTATAAATAGGTACAGCTGTCAGATTCAGTTAGAATATAAAACCCCTTTATCATAGTTATCTGGACTAATGTCAGAGAGGCTGAAAAGACTTGACTCTTAAAGTCTGTGATGTTTAACTCTATATTAATAACTTTTGTATTGCCGCTATAATATAATGTGACTTGGTTTGTTTTGAATGACTGCATGCCTTGAGGCAGTGTAATGACAAACTTCAATTTTTGGTGTCCTCATTAAAAATGTTACTCCTACTTTGAAAAATGCTGCATGCCTTCCCCAGTTATGACTTGATTTATCCTTATGAGTGTAAATTTGCATGCAATTTGTTCATTTCCATGTTACCCCCTCTCCCTTTCAGGCGCCACTAGAGAGATGTTCTCTCTTAGTAGTTGATGTATCACTTGGCTTGTATCTGTTGCTGCTAGAAGCTCTTTTATAATTAGAATTTTAACAACCACCGGAGAGTTCAGGGATTGGCTTTCCCTGTTGTAATTTTTTTATTACTTCAGCCTTTTTCATTCCCGTGTTTGGCAGATGCGGCGTTCAAAGCGAGCACGATCCCGGGAGGGATGGATCTCTGAGCACAGCGTGGAAGAGAAGCTCGAATTCGGCAAAAGGCAGAAGCAGGGTTCCCGCAGCACTGAGAGGGAGAGCAAACGCAGGAGACGCAACCATCACTTGAAAACCTACGAAGGGTAAATATTCCACCTGATTTTACACCACCTTAAGCCTGGAATGGAATAAGTAGTGTTAAACAGGTTTAAAGTATCTCAAATTTCTCTGGCCTGCCTGCTATTCTGTCATCTTCTGATATGCCTGATTTAGCTATGCATGCTAAACATAGATTTATATAGTCATATTTGGCATATTCAGCTTTATGAATGCCAGAAGGTTACAAGAAACGGAGAAAACTCAAGTTTCTTTTGCAGTGCTTCCTGGTATTAGCTTTTATAGGAATGGGGCTTATTTGGGGTTAATATTCTGAGATCAGGTAAGGAATTACCTTTCTAAATGTAAGCAATGTTGTGGATACCCCGCTATTTGAATCGTCACATCGTTAGTGAGAAGTCACGCTAACTTTTCCCCCACATCTGACAAGTTTCTGAAAGATATCATGGACGTGAACCTAAACGTTTATCTGGCCCTTTCTAATAATAGCTGCCCAAGAGCTGACTTTTTCTGGAAGGAACCTGAAACCTGACATTGCTGGCACTGGGTGTAAAGTTTGCACCCCTGCTGATGGACACCTCTTCGTCTTACACGAGGATGCCTTCAGTGCACATTACCCTGTCACTGTAGGCTGCCACATACATAAATATGTATTTTATTTGTACATGGTTTGGAGCAAGCTGGTTGTCTTATTAGCAGTGCCATTTTCAGGTAATCAGGTTCTCAGTAAACACTTATTTTATATAGTATTTTGTTTGGTTTATATCGGTGTTGTATTGCATATGATGAATACAGGACGCGTCTGTGTAGCTACTTCCAGGGAAAACTCGACAGCGGTATGACCACTAGATTGTAGACAATTTGTCTTGCTTGCAGTGGCAAAAGTTGTGTTTTTAGCACTGTCTGCCCAGCAACAACTTGCCTGGAAGCAACTTAGATGTATGTTTTTAAATGGTTGTCTTATGCAAAGTGCAATTTTGTTTGAATAAAATATTTAGTATTTAGCGTGCATTGTTGGAGTAATACTGTAATGTAGAAGGCTGTCAGACCAGCAGGAAGCATATCAGGGAAACATTGCTATTTTTTTTAGTAGGTTTATTAATACTTTCTGAATATTTCACATGGCATAACAGGCAATCTGAATATTTGTACCTATACACGGTTGGATTTTCTTGTCTAGTTACTTTTGCAGAACTTTGATATTTGGTCATTCATGGTTGCATTTTAAAAACAAAATATTAGAATTTTTATGTTAAAGCTTTGAGGTCCTTGCTTTAAAATGCATCCTGTCCATTTTTTAATAATACAACTTTACAACTTATGCATAATTCAGAATTTTTTGCATTCCTTAGTTATTCATATTTTTCGTTTGTGCTCCAGATGAGAATATAACATCCTGCCTCTTATGTTGTGTGTCGTTTTTGTAACGATTGTTCTGCTGTCTTTGTTCATAGGCATTACCAGGAATCTAAGGCTATAAGCAGGAGGATGGAGTTTAAGGAGCGGGTGGCCAGACAGCCGAGCCAGGAGTCAGGAGTGTATGGCAATGACGGCTCATGCAAGGAGCTAGGCAGTGACAGAGACTGGCACCACTATAGCAAATCCTCAGTGCGTAGTGGACACAGCCGTCGCAGCAGCCCCGCTCACCATCGCGGGCGACGCAGGAGTTCGTCTCGTCAGGCTCACTCGGTATGGCGGCTCTCCTCTGTTTTCTCTATGTGCATATGATCATCTGAGAGTTTGCTTAGAGCTTAGACAGTCCACAGTGTCCAGTTTGCTGCCTCTTCTGTTTGTTAGCCTCCAGTGTAAGTGCAGATATGTATGCAGGTAGATGCTTCCTTCCACATGCTATGGTTCTCAGAAAGTGTTGCCTGTGCTCTTTGACAGATTATGTAAGAATCATGCTGGTTATAATGTGATTGAGTGCAGAGGACTTACTGTAGCTCTTAAGTGCTGATACCAAGAAGTGGTAAATTTGTTTGAGGGAGTATTAGACTTTAGGGACATTTACTGAGCAGTAGGCTATTTCCATTTATGTTATAAATCTACTTCTAGGGAGTACATTTTTATAAACGTGAGAGTGGGGAGCAAATTGTTAATGCATATACCGTGATGTTTGTATACTTAAGTTTCTTTTCGTTTTTATTTTGAGAAAGTGTTTTGTCTGAAAATTTTGCCATTGTTTTTCTTCTGTAACACACACTATGTGGGGCCCCTGTGCATTTCTCTGCGATGAATTTGAAATTGCTGCGGTGGCCTGGCGCGGTTTCTGAATTCCTGAATGTCTTCCCCCGCTGAATGAATGAATCGCGCATTCTGGCCTGATTCTCGTGGGTTTATGATGGTGACCAATCGCAGAGGAGTCATCGCAGGAAAAGATCCAGAAGTTTTGAGGATGATGAGGAGGGTCACCTGATCTATCACAGTGGACACATGCTAAGAGCAAGATGTACAGAAATTATACCTCTTTCTGTAACTTTTTTTGTTTTATTTGTTAAGTGGAAAGCCGTGCTACTATACAGTCTAACTGGGGGGATTTTATTTGTAAAATTCTTTATACATTTAAAAAAAAAACTAAGGCATATATAGTGTGGATTACACAACTACTGTTTGAAACTTAAGATTGTCTACAGTGATTGTGGCGTAATGTTAACTGTTTTGCTACAAATTTACTTTATTATGGACACTCAGAGCTACATTAGTTACACTTGTCCTGCTATATTTTTGTCTCTCTCTTTCCTGAAGTATTAATGACATACCTTTTCCCTGTAGATGAGATTGTGAGCACTTTAGGAGAAGGAGCCTTTGGGAAAGTTGTGAACTGCATTGATCATTCAAAGTAGGTGTCTGTGCTAGCTACCATCCTTTTTTTCTTTAATAAACACATAGACTTTGACCTCCAACTGCATGCTTTTCTGCCAATCCTCTGCCTGAACTTGCCGTCTGGGTTGTTGCAGTGGTGGTGTTCAAGTAGCACTGAAGATCATTAAAAATGTTGACCGTTATCGAGAAGCTGCCATGTCTGAGATCGATGTCCTTCAGCAGATGAACTCGCTTGATCGCGACGAGCATTAGTGAGTAACCCAGGCATGAGTAACCCTCACGTGTGCATTTGTTTGGTTTTATTAGCTCATTTAATGGTCTAAGCTTTGCTTGTGTGAAGACATCATTGTCGCAAAATTCCATTTAAACAGCAAGATTTCCCAGTTGTGCAATTATGATTGTGTTGTTTTTTTTTGTGTAGTGCCTGTGTGCGAATGCTGGATTGGTTTGATCACCATGGCCACATCTGCATTGTGTTTGAGCTCCTGGGATTGAGCACCTATGATTTCCTGAAGGAGAATGGCTTCATGCCTTTTACTGTGGACCAAATCAGGCACATGGCAAATCAGATCTTCAGAGCAGTGCACTGTGAGTACACGGAGTGAAATGAATTTGATAAAATTAATTACTATCAGTGACACTGGATGATGGTTATTCTGAACGGGTACAGGATTGCTTTAATTAGCACATTCTGACTTACATTTTTCGAATTTGTAATTAGTGATCATAGGGTTGTTTTGCTTTGAAACTATACTAACAGCTCTTTGTTTGACTTTGTGTGCAAGTCCTACACCGAAACAAGCTTACTCACACTGACCTGAAGCCAGAGAACATCCTCTTTGTGGATTCTGACTACTGCTTGGAGTATAATGCGAAACTGGTAAGTGTTGCTATAAGTCATCTAATAAATGGGTGGCAAAGGCTGAGATGCAATGTTGTGGTGTCTGATCCTGTCCATATTACAGGAAAAGTGGAAGTAGTTATATATACAGAATAAAAGCTGTTAGGCAAATGTCAAACTTTTTCTAACCCTGGAATTTAGTTGTTTAAAAAGCTCTTTCCTTAAAAGATCTTAGTATAGAACTTTTCTCTTTCCTCTTAATCCAGAAAAGGGACGAGAGGACATTAAAGAAGATTGACGTGAAGGTGGTGGATTTTGGAAATGCCATATACGACCACGAACACCATACTTCGGTGGTGTCCACAAGGCATTATCGAGCACCTGAGGTCATTCTCGGTGAGCGTCACAAAGATCTGGCAAAGAACAAAACTGTCTAGAATTGGTTCCAGATGGTTGTCGAGCTTATGATAATTGACTGGTACATTTGCAGAACTTGGATGGAACCAGGCATGTGATGTTTGGAGTCTGGGCTGCATTCTTATTGAGTATTACCTTGGACTGACACTCTTTCAGGTGAGACCCTTGACTAAAACCGGTAACCAAAAGCGTTCACCTCCGGCTGAGTACACAAGCTGGTTTGCTTGTGCTGTAGCCTAAGCTTGCTTCATACTCTTTTGCAGACTCATGACAGCAAGGAGCACCTGGCTATGATGGAAAGGGTCCTCGGACCAATACCTGGCTACCTCTTACAGAAAACAAAGTGAGCTTGACCTTACGTAGTTTTATGAAGTTCATGCCCTTTTCTTTCCTCTCTAACCAGCTTTCTGAATTTTCAGAAGCTTGCCATGTTTACAAATTGTTGGATGATCATCTTCTGTATCAGATGCGTATCATGTATACATAAGTCAGTTCTGTCCAACGTTTCATAGGAAAAGGAGATACATTCATCACGGACGACTGGACTGGGATGAACACAACTCTTCTGGGAGATATGTGAGAAAGCACTGCAAGCCTCTTAAAGTACGATTTTGACTTTGTTTTATGCAGATTTGGAGAGGTGAAATACGACTTTGCTGTGTCCCGTTGGTTTACTGTGTTCTTATTGGTTTACCACCATCTTCTCATTTCAGCAATACATGTCCTCAAAGACTTCAGAGCACGAGCAGCTTTTTGACCTCATCCATAAGATGCTGGAGTATGACGTATCGAAAAGGATCACTCTGGAGGCAGCCCTCAGACACCCCTTTTTTGATCCTTTGAAAGGAAAGAAAAAGTGATGATTTAACAATGTGTCACTGTTAATTTGCTCTCCGAGGGAGGTTTCTATAGGCTGCATCAGTCTGCTGTGAGACTTATCTCTTCTGTATTACTAAGTTATTTGTATGAATTTAATGAGATCTTTTGCTCTTGTCTTTTCAGAAATAAAACCTGGGTAAAATTTTTGAAAAATGTTTGTGCTGCTCCGTCTATGCAGAACTTTGAGAATTTCAGTACTGGTAATGATGTTGCATTATCAGTATATGACAATAAAACTTGAACAGTAAAAGCGTGTTGCTTTTATAAAGATGGATTCTGAGTAAGGTTAGTTTGCTCTCTAAAAGTAGTGAACTACAGATCAGTTATCGAAAGTTTCGAGAGTTGTGCAATTCTAGGCATGAGTTGTTTTGAAACTCATCATTTCCTGGCACAGCGGCAGGTGGCACCTTAAGCCCTATGCAGACTGACCACCGTGGGCCTGCTTACCTTCACTTCTTAACGGCCAATCTGCAGCATGGACTCCTGACCCCACAGATCTTTGGCTTGCAGTGCCTCTGTTGATGCTCTGTGTGGAAGCAGAGTACTGTGCATACATTTCCTTTGAGGCCTAATCGCTTTCTTCTCCTGCAGTGAGACAGAAATGGATGCCCTTGATATATTACAGGAATGTCTGAAAGTGGCTTAAGTATATTTTCTGTAAAGATTTTATTTCACGTTCAGCCAGGTAACCGTTAGTATTGTGGAATGTGCATTATACATAATTCCTCACTTTAATGTTTTCAAAATTCAGCTAACATTTATACCGTATATCCATTTAAAACTTGTGAAATCAGATTAAATCAGTCTTTAAAATGGACATAACTGAGTAATAGCTGAAGAAAGTCTTTGCTCATAGCTTGAAGTATGACACGGAGTAGAGTACTGATCCATGTAGAGTATGCATAACTTCAGTTACCCGGAAGGCTGGTATGAGAGATGGATTTTTAGATAGTTTTATTACATTTACTGACATTTCTTAGTCTCTTGCTTCTTTGCTATCTGGACTGACTTCTCACACAGATCTCCGAATTTGATCAGATATATGGAAATCAGTCTATATGTAGTTAGAAAATAATGAAGAGACAGACCCTGGAGTACCCATTAGCCTGGAGATCACGTTACAGATGAGTAAGATTATTCCTATGCTCGTTGGTACACATTTTGCCCTTAGTCTATGATCAAAGTGGCTTGCTATGAAAAGGGAATGATATCCCTACTGGTAGAAGGTCTTGGATGAACACATTTGTTGGATTGCTGTCATTGCTAGTGTCCTCCATTACACCCAGTTTAAAATCTCATCAATTAAGCCAAATGATTGGCGAAAGGGTGAATCGTTTGACACAGAAAAATACATGGTGAGTAAAATTCTACCAGCGCTATTGTAGTATTAATATATTACTACTGCTAATTGAGAATAAATAGTCGACAACACTAAATTAGTTTGAAATGTTTTTGTGGAATATGTTCCTGATGGTATTAGGTGGCGCTAAGAATATGAATAAAACTAGAGACCATAGTCAGGTGAGACGCCAGCGTTAATCCACGCCGTGGAAATGATCCGTTTGCCTGCCACGAGTGGGGATCCTCTGTTTCAATACATCCGGTCTTCACTAGGTATTTGACAATACATGTCGGTTATTTCTCACTGCATTATTTTTCAAGTTTTCATACCCATCGGTCAGTTCCGTACGCGTTACTTTTTTTTAATTAAATTTTTTTAGATCGCACAGAAACACCTTGGCTTCAGGGACACCTTATTTAAAAAACGAAATAATTCAATTACTGCTCAGTTAAACCACATACCTACAATAAACTCAACTGTGCACGTCAAAGAGATGACGATAATTACCATTACTGCAACAATTGTATCTGAAAAGTGCATTTTGTACATTAGGCCCACACTAAGTTCCACTGTAATTTTTATCAGATGCCGCAATGACTATATGAGATACTGCCTTCTTTCACTATAATTTACATTAGTGAAAAGGCGATAGTAAATTAATGTACATACGCTTTTGTTCTTCATGCTGACATCGTCTCTTACATTACAGTATCTGCAAATCACTCATTCCAGACTAAACGAATGAATTAAATGCAGCTGAACGGCCCTGTAGGAAAGCAACTATTAATTCTGGTAATGCTACTCAAAGCATTTCATTGCAGTCAGTCGGCGGCAATGCAGAAATGGATTTGTGAGTGTTTCATACGTACATTTGTTACTGATACTGCAGACTTTTTTTGCACCGTGCAGAAGTGGGCTTGGGCTCTGACGCTTCTCATCACCGTCCCAGTGCACTCCCAGCGCAGACTGGTGCAGCGCCGTCCGCAGCTGCCCGTACAACAGCATCGCTCCTATGCGGCCACTGCTGACAGCTGTGGATATTCTGAAGGCTTTATAAAAATCTTATACTGCAAATTATTATGACACGGAATTTTCATGACAATAAATGTCAAGCGCATACGTTATAGCAGAGCAAAGCCGTCACGCATTTCTTTCACGGGCTCTATAAAAGTCGGCAAATAGGCTCGATTGTTAGTTTCAAAGCTGAAAAGTTGTATAATGGGTCCTGTAACAAAGTCCAAGGAGGAGATCGAGGCTCGGAGCAGCCTTGCCTGGCACAGCTGTTGCTTTACAGGGGCTCTGCCGACAGCCGCGTGTTTCGTGCTGTCTGTGAGCTCCATATCACTGGGGCTTTTGCTGAGCTCCAGAACGTCCCATCTGGAGCATCGTGTGAAGGTGCTGGAAGCCCAGAAGAGCTCCCTATTTCTTGATGCAGGTTCACAGATAGGGGCAGACGGAACCGTACCTGCGCTTCGGGATGTGATTGAAGCGCTATTGCAAGAGGTAATGCCTTCCTGTACCTTGTCAGCCGGATGGGATTGATGTGTTTGAACGTATGATTACTAGAAATAAAAACGAGCAACCACATTTTCATAGATTATAAGAAGTGGGAAAAAGCAGATGTTTGTTGTTAATGCGCACCCTACGCTCCCTGAACGGAATCATTGTTTTATATTGCGTCGATTTCAATCAAAATTAAGTAAAAGCTGAATTAAGGGTGACTGTCATCTCCGGTGTGCGAATCAGCTTATTGTTTTCTGCAATGTGGTTTCAGCCTAAAATTGTAAATGGATGCAGGCTAATAATTTCGATCAATGTGCGTTAAGGGTTTTCACGTAATGCATGCCTGAACCGATGTTTCAATTTAGACAATTTGCTTAAATACTTTAACCGCATGATTAAAAATGCATGTTTGCGCACGAACACGTACTCGTCTTGTTTAATTAGTTTTTAACGTAAAACTGAGAAACGGCTGGTTATAGGCACTGGTGGTAACTTGGTGTTGGCTGCTGTGGTGGGGCTACCGCTGCGTTCTCGTGCTTTATTCAGAAACGGAGCGATCTCCGCCTTTTGATGCGCGAAATGTACTTATGGTTCCTATGACCCTCCCGCAGAGACTCGACGCCCTGATGCCGAAACTCCGCTCGGTGAGGGATGTGTCGCAGGACTGTTCTTGTCCGCCAGGTGCGTCTTTCTGTCTCACAAAACTTTAGTCCTCTTTCTGGCCATTAGGTGACATGGGCGGCAGCCTAGAGCGCCATCTTCTGAGGGGGCGCCGACATAGCAAGCCAGTTTCACTGTGTCTGGGACAGGGGACGAAGCTTGCCCTGGGCGCCACAAGGGCTTCGAGTTATATCGCCATCTGACTAATTGAATTCATTTTCAAAAGTGGTGTCCATTTGAAATGATCTGATATTTGTTAATGCTCTTTTTACTGGAGTTGAAATGGTGAAATTTTATCATGAAGCACTATTGTCCAGGTTTTCACATGTCTAGGTATTGTTTTATGGTGATATGAATTAATAGTAGGGCTCTGTGCCCATATGTGACAGGTTATGGGTTTAAATCCCATGGCTGGAAGAGTTATTGTACCATCACTGGGCCCTGGAGCAAGGCCCTTAACCCAAACTGCTCCAGGTATGCTGCAGGCTGGCTGGCCCTGTGCTGTGACCCCAAGATTTCCTCCGTTGTACATCGCTTTGGACAACAGTGTCTGTTAAATGAATACGTATAAATTTTCTATGAAAATGAGAACCACTTTGGACTTTGAGGTGCCATAAAGACTTTAGCAGAACCAAACAATGTTCAGTACTTTCAGCCAACACTTATAATGGAAAAGTCACATTCATCAGTTAGAGGTCTTTGTTTTGATCTGTCTGGGTCATTAAACAGTTTCCATAGTTGTTATATAACAAAAAAAGAAATAATGGGTACAAACAGATAAAATACATTTATAGATGGTAAACGATGGTTCTCTAAGAGTGGCGTTTATATACGTTTAGCTGAATATTACACTTTTTAAGGGGATTTTTATTAGTTTAATGACTGACTGGTCATTGACGCCTCATCACTATTTTTACCTTGTTTAGAGATGTTTACAAACTCTGCTGCTTCACACCCATTGCAAGATTTCGCCTTACATCTGGAGGTAATTAACCCCCTCCCCAACTCCATTCACACTCCAGTGATTGAAGACAGCTGGGGGGAAATAGGTGGGAAAAATAACTGATATTAAAGATTAATGTGGCCCACTGATCTCCAGTGAGCGAACAGTACGAACTACACAAAAGTTAACCGTCAATACCTCCCACCCATAATCCTGGTAAGAAACCACATCCAGATGATCTAGAAACATCTAGCCAGCGGCTCGTTTTGAGTCACACTCCAGCACTCGTGGCTTCTGATCCGGCATGGATGCCTAAAATTGGAGTCAAAATAACATCGTAATGTCTTCAGGACTCTTCAGAATGTGGTTGTAGCGTGCATTGCGTGTGTTTTCTAATTATTTTTTTTCTCTGGAATGATTAAGTCTGACAGACTCAGAGTTGTAGTTTTGAAGCCCCTAGGGCAGGGCTGCCCACACTTTTTTGACTTGCGAGCTACTTTTAAAATGACCAAGTCAAAATGATCAACCAACAATGCGTTGCGCGGTAGAGTTTATTTTGAAAGGCAGGCCTCCGCGATCGACTCGCGTAGCCTGTGCGATCGACCGGTAGATCGCGATCGACGTGTTGGGCACCCCTGCCCTAGGGCTTCTTCCTAAATGTTCCGTCAGCTGTGCCGTCATTCAAATTCGGGGGCAAAATCCGCATCGTGTTGGCAAATCACTGCAATCACAAAGGAGTAAACCTGACATGAAACTAAACCTCAAATGTTTTAATTGGGTGTCATTGCTGTACAGACTAAACTCAAAGGCTACTCAAAAGATAAGTTGACCATTACTAGAAGTGGGATGGATTCTGGTTGCATGGATGTATCTCGGTGAGCCCGCAGTCTGCCATTTCTGCACAGATTTACCCTTTTTGTTTTAATAGAACCACAGTTTTATTTTCTCCAAATGTCTATACTCTGTGTGCAGTGGTGGATAATACAAGTCCAGACCAAGATCTTGTTTCAACCAACCATTTGAGTATACAGAGTCATAGTGTCAGAGTACTCAGTTGGTTGGTTGAAACAAAACCTTGGTTGGGATTTTGACTCTCTGGACCTAAACTGCCCACCTCTGTCTGTGTGCGAATTAATAGATGAAATGAATATTATTATAGTGTGGACTGCGGTGTGGGGTGGTTGTTTTTAATGCAGTGGTTCAGCTTGAAAATCACAGTGCTACTTACCCATTCCACAAAACCACAAAAATCCAGTGAAATGTACATTATACATAATCGGAGAGTTATCGCCATGTTTTGCCTGGTGATTGCAGAAAAACTCCATCTTTGTTTATAAATCTCATTTCTCACTTTCGAGCGTAAGCAACAGGACCCGGATAACTTGCCTGAAGGGTTGAGAACTTTCTCCAGAGTTCTATCTGGCAGACCAGTTAGCTACAAACACCCTTCTGTCCGGACATGGAGACTGTCAGAGATGCCGAACTGCGCCAGAGTGTCCCAGTGCAGCGGTTTAGATGCTGCCAGCAAAAGGGAGAGGTTTTAAGTCAACCATGGTACTTGCTTATTCAGTGCAACTTTCAGTTTCTGGCCAAATACATGGATAAATATTTTACAGAAGCTGTTTAACAGACCTTCTCCAAGGCTACGATCTTCTCCAGGTAGCCTCTATGTCCTCAGCTAATATAACACCAGCTGCCTTGTACTACAGACATGTCAGGTAGGGTGACCAGATAATCCATGTCATCCTGGACATTACTTCAGGTTTTACACACTACTTTAAACCCAAAAGGCTTCTGTGTTCGACTAAATAGTTCAGTTCTTCTTGTGCTTTGACTGGTTTGTTTCCTTGACTGAAAGACTCATCCAGCTGTTTCACATTAACATCAGTGACACATGCATGATTATAGGAGACTGACCAATCAGCATGCGACAAGAACTCAGTGCTTAAATGAAATTCAGGTAATTTTAATTGAAAGGGTAATTTACAAACCCCGTTCTATCTCAAATTGTCCTCTCTGACATGGATTATCTGGGGGGCGTTCCATGAAGTAGGATTTCTTGCTTATCCGGATAACTTGTTGAATTTAAGGTAGTCTGGACTAAATGAACTTTATCTTTGTTCCCTTACGTTTAGCTCAGACTACCTTAAATTTGTCAAGTTAACCAGCTAAGCAAGACATCCTGCTTCGTGGAATACCACCCTGGTCACCTTACTGTCAGGTGCTTGATGATTGTTTTCTGCAAGCACATGAGTTTCTCTCCCTCCAGTTCAGTGAGCTTTGGATAGAGATGTTTATTGTGTGAAGTATATGTACATTTGTTTGATTCTGGTTCAGGATTTTGCCGGGAGTAATATTCTAAATGAAATATTCTAAATTGGAGCTAAATTTGTTAGTTAAAGCTACCAATCTAGCCTGAGACACTTCCAACTTGCATTGCGCCAGTACCATTTTTAACATGTCTGTTTGAGATGATGGAGGGGGTCCTTTTAGCTTTTTTTTTGGCTTTTGGAGGCACCCCAGATGGCATTATCTAGCTACAGGTTGACATGCGACCTAGGAACATCAGCAAGTACTTTAACTGGACATTTTGGCAACATGTGCTCCATAAAAGGCTTGGGAGAGTTTTTTTTTTTTGCCTGGAAGGCTTGGAGATGAAAGTGCCCCTTGCATTGTCTAGGCTGACTGTTTAACAGAGAAGGAAAAGCCGATGATAAAACTGGCAGCGAGAAAGTATTCCCTTATTGAAAGCACCTGTCTTTCCTGGGTCTTTAAAGGCCTGTTGGCTCTAAACTTCTCTTCCAGATTTCTGTGCAATATGTAACACTTTCAACAGTTTATTATAATTTTTTTTTTTTACAATTTTGTAACAAAGGTATATGGAAGTAGTTAGAGAACGTGGTAAATGACTGGGGGAATATGGGCAATTATTTTGGGGTGCACAAAGCATAAAGTAACACTTATGCACCACTGTACGTGCATAAGAGAAGAATACTGCAGTGTTCTTAATGATGTGCCATTTATATTTTTAATGCCCCTTGCAGGGCACAAAAATAGTTGTAATAGATTATATTTTATACGTATTATATATAATAGAGTATATATTTTTTTCTGTCTCTAGCCAAAACCAGGGTGCTGTATAACCCAAACTTCTACTACAGTAACCATGCAAAGTATTTTATTAATAACCAGGGTGTTGAACCTTTGGGATGTTGAAAATAACCTACATTATGGTCATTATTGCTTTCACCAATAATCACATAATAAAAATTTCCTAGTCTTCACCACTTTGGGTCTCTTACTGACTCCTTGGCTGGAAGCGTATGCAGTTCTAAGAATTGGCAGGAGCAGCACGTGTTTCATTTGAGTCTGTCGAAATTCCGCCTTGTTGATGTTAATTTAGTGCTGGGGATAACAAGTTAGTGTAGATTTTAATTAGCTTTAAATAAACGATATTTAAAATCACTTTGGGTATTTGAGAAGTGCAATAAAAATGTAACATATATGCAATACATATACAGGGCAACGTCACTGGTGTCCTGAACACCATGGCGGGAACATGCAAACTGCACACAACACGGGCAGAGCATGCAAACTGCACACAACACTGGGAGAACATGCAAACTGGACAGAACACGGGCAGAGCATGCAAACCTGACACAACACGGGCAGAGCATGCAAACTGCACACAACACTGGGAGAACATGCAAACTGCACACAACACGGGCAGAGCATGAAAACTGGACACAACACGGGGAGAACATGCAAACTGCACAAATACAGCTGGGGTTTGGTTTGAGCCTTCAGTCCTGGAGGTATGAGATTACCGCTCTGCCCGCTACAGCACTGTGCCGCCCCTCTAAATCGCCATGAATCGCCATAATTTAAAAAAGATTGTTTTGATAGCATGTTTATAGTTTGTAAATTTTGAAATTTAAGTACACTTTCATTTTACAGTTTAAGCCAGTTTACAAACTCAGGGACCACTGAACACTGTTGGCATAAGGCCTGCACATTTCCTTAATTAAATCAAGGCTAGACTACACAGTTATGGTATGAAAAGAGGGCCTCTTTTACTATGTTGTGGTCTTATAGTTCCACTGCTACCTAGCCAACTGCCCCAACACACAGTCAATAAAACACAAGCACATGTTTAAAACAAAATATGGCAATACAAGAGGCTAGAGAGAGGGTGAACTAAGCCTGCCCTTAAATGCTGGAAAAACTGGAGAAGTTTGTGTTGGATTCATTGTGCTTTGAGGGAACAAATTATTATTATTATTATTGTTGTTGTTGTCGTCATCAACAACAACAACAACAATAACATTATCCATCCATCCATCCATTTTCCAGAACCGCTTATTCCATTTCGGGTCGCGGGGGGTCTGGAGCCTATCCCGGAGGCTGCGGGCGCAAGGCAGGGAACAACCCAGGATGGGGCACCAACCCATCACCGGGCACACTCACACACCAGTCACACACACATGCATACCTACGGGCAATTTGGCAAATAACATTATTATTATTATTATTATTATTATCATCATTATCATCATCATTATTAATAATAATAATAATAACAATAACAATAATAATGATAATGGTCATCATCATGATAATAATAATAATAATTATTATTATTAATAATAATAATAATGAAATCTGTGAAGTTTCACCCTGTCAGGTTTAAGGAAAATTAATTGGAAAATAAACAACCCTATCCAAAATGACTTTTTTTTTTAAAGATTTTCAACTGTCAAACCAATCAGTTTTCCAATGTTTATCTGAACTCCAGAAGGCATGAAGGCAGTGTACTACCTCTGATGGTGATTTATTTATCAAAGTTGGCTCCGCAGATATGAGACGTAGCCTAGTAGTGAGCTCATGCTTCCCTCGTTTGCATGGGGATACCTGATCCGTTGCACTCGCTCCAGGTCCAAATCTACAGCTCTGCGGATCTGGAGTCCTGGCAAGGGTCAATGACAGCAGAAGGGCAGCTAGCAACATCCAATCCCTACTCTCACGATCAGCAACATCGGAATGTTGCCGGAATGTCATCAGCCTGTGTCATAAAGCATTGAATTGTGTTGTAAGTACATTGAATATGTGCAAAGGAAGTGGTTCTGCAATACATATGTATTGTAGACTTTATGTCTTGAAGTTATTAATGATGCGTGATTAGGGCATTGTCTAGCCTGTCCCCAACTGGCATCCCAACTACAGAGCTTTATAAAGTAGTTTTTGGCTATGGTTATTCCCTCTATTACCGGATGCTGCCAGTACCAAGAGGACGTTAATTTATTTTAAATGCTTGGTAATTCCTATTGCTCGGATTTCCGCCTGGTGGCAGGACCAGGGTTTGGCTGTCTGTAAAAATTCCTCTTGTCAGCATGGTGTAACTGCACCCTGTATAAGCCGTTAAATGCCATGTGACATAAATGCCTTACCACTGACTGCCATCTGAGGGGTCGTCATCAGGGTATTAAGAAGGAAGCCTCTTTGCACAATGTTCGGTTTTTCTCACTTTCATTCTGTCGTCAAAACCAAGATATTTGATGATAAACTGTGCTTAAGCTAAAAAAAACCTTATAAGGCTTCTTGTAAATACCTGATTTCAGTAAATATTTCCCCTTTGTATTATATAGTTATATAAGTTCTTTGGTTTACAACCAACGTCATGTGAGAAATTAACTGGGCTTGGACCCATCTCTTTAAGATGCAGCACTGCTATGTTTGAACACACGCTGTTCGTCAACGGAGTGTATGTAGGCTTTGACATTATTATGTTTCAGGGTCTCAGTCATAATTTTCAGGTTGTCTACTGGCTGCACATAGCGCTTTAAAATATATGTCATTTCTTTTCCATTTTCAAAATAGTTGGCATCGCGTCGTGGGTATCTCTTGCCTTGCACCCTATTTGTTACATGGATTGGCTCCAGGTTTATCATAATATTATACTGAATATAGAGGATGGAAAATGGATGGATAGATATATAGCATACTTTTAGACGTTCATTACTATTAGGATATAAAGTGGTGAGAATGCAGTTTTTGAAACGGGAATCGGCAAAGCATTCTGAACATTTTCCTTGGGTAGAACTCATTCAGCTCTCAGACACATTCCCCAAGGACGTTTAGTTCCTAAACTAAAGGCAAACATGAATGTTACCCTTTTCACAAGCCAGAAAGTAATGTCCTGGAAAATACTGAGCCGATTTCACTCCAGTAAAATATCAAGCTGTGTGCAAAGGTTTAAAATTGCGGGTTTTCAATATAGCTGTTGGCTAAGTAACCAAGCCATAACAACGAATTTTTGAAAATGATAGCAGGAAATGTTCCTTCTGCGAAAGCATTGTCTGATTTATTTAGTTATTGTTCTTTTAACCGCCGGTGGGCTGTGGGGTTTTTTTTTTCAGTGTGAGATTGACTAAACATCTCCGCCTGTTTTCAACTGGCCAAGAAATCCATTTAAGTTATATTTCAAGAAGAAAAATGTAAAGATGGGCTTTCACAGGCAAGAACACCCGTATTTTATAACCCCTGTATCATGCCATTGTCCGTTAATGGGTCTCCAGTTAACGGCGTCACGTAAGTGGTGAAGTGTCACTTTCACACTGTCAAGTACAGGCTGTACTTTTGCAGGTGGCAGTAAAAAAATAAACAAATCACAAGTGACAGATGATATCTGGAAGAAGCCTCGAGTCGCCTTCCCGTTTTGTCCGGTTTGGTATCGAGACGATGTAGCGGACTTCCAAAGTAGGCAGATTTCCAAGTCTACACGCAGGGGGGTAGTTAGAGATGAATGGATAGGGGGGCTGATGGCAAACATATAATATAAAAAGCTATTCATGACTTAAGCCACTAAATTCACATTTATTTGGGGGGGACATTTTAGGGGGCTAAAGTCCCTCTATATTAGGCCTAACGACACCCATGTCCACATGTGAACTGTACACGAAGAGAGTGACCCGCTGCATGAAATGATGGCTTATTTGCACAAGTGCAGATACATGGTTTTGATCTCCTTTGAGGAATGTACAGGTGAGACCAAAGCTTGTGGCATCTAAGTGCGTGATCAGCCATTTGTATGCCCCCCCCAGCGGTTGTTTATGGGGGGGGGGGGGTTATGGGTTTTGCTGAAAAGCCCAATTGAGATGTTTTTTATTCTGCAGAGGAAGGGATTCAAACCAGCAACCTTACGGTTGCTCAGAGGCCATATCCTCTGAGTGACACAGCACACTCGCAGAGCTTTGTGTAAGGGCTGTTTGCTCAGCTTTCCCATCTTACTTTATTATGCTTTGCGTAGATGCAAAATATGGTAATATTACAGCCACCAAGGCAAGTAGCTGTGCTGTAATCTGGCAGCTTCGCACAGTGACGATTCCATGGTACGGCTGCGTCGTTTTTCACCAATTGTTCACGATTGTACTAACGCAAGCACTGAAGACAGACAACAATTTATTGGTTAAGTAGCTTTGCACAGACATGAAATTCAAAGCGGCGGATGGTCACTCCCACGCATTAAATTAAACCAACTTTCATTCATCTGCATAAAAAATAAAACGAATTAAAATACAAATGTAAAATTATTTACCAGAATTGATATAAAACAAATACCAGCATTTTAAGTGCATGTGGATGTTGCAGAAATACTACGTATAAAGATGCATGAAAAGTGGCACGTCAGAAACATGTAATAAAATAATATTTATTATATACTATATTACCAGTGCAGAGTGTTGACAGAAAAAGAACTGTACTTTTCAAAGGCGGATGTGATCTCTGCCCAGATGATGTACGGCCCCGGAATGCCCTTTCCTCAGCCGTGGCCCCATGTCAATCCGTGTTTGAAAGCACATTTTCACGCGTCTTAATGCGCTCAGGGCTCCGTGCCTCTGTGACTCTCTCGCTGCCCGGCACATGTCCTCGGGGCGACGGGAGCGCTAATACCAAGAGTGCTGCGCAGATGTTTGTACTGTCGCTGCCCTACATGCTAAATTGGCTAAAAGGGCGGAAATGAAAGGGCGTGTGGTGAAAGGATACGGTTGTCACAGAGTGTAATCCTTGGCCAGCCGCCAACCCGGAGCTGATGGTGGAGATTAGCGGGATCGCCGCTTGTTTTGTGTGCCCTCGGTGTGTCGCCCCATGAGGGAATGGGACACGGCTTCACGTCATATGGATGCTCAGTTGCCCTGGCGAGTTCATTTCATAAATCTGTAAACTTCGTGTCAATTTAGAAAAATCAGTATTTCATTTTGATAACGTACTCATGTTTGCTCATTGATAAGAGATAATTGTGCAGCTGTTTTGAACATGTACCCACCGGCCATACCCAAATCTACACACTTGTGTAAATTGTCTAAACGATTTGTGTATGTGTGTGTGTGTGTATGTGTGTGTGTGCATACATATACATACATATAGACATACACACACGGCTCTGGAAAAAATTATAGACCACTCCATATTTTTTTAATAATCTGCCTTTTTTTAATTCTGGTTTAATCGAGGCTACACTGAGCAGTAGGCTGCTTCCAAGCTCAAAGTCTCTAAGACAGCAGTACACAAGAGCAAGGTGACGCAGGAGATACTGGGAAAGACCAGAAACCAGCCTGGTAGAGGGCAGAAGCAACTTTCTAATGCCAGAGATGGCTGTTAACTTATCCGGCAGTGCCTCATAAATCGGAGGATGACCTCCAGTGATCTTCAAAAGGAATGGGAAACATTAAGCAGATTTGAAGTGCACTGATAGGACAGTTTGTATCAGGCTCCTAGAAGCAGGACTGAAGTCCCGTAAAGCAAGGGAGAAGCCCTTCATCAATGAGAAGCAGGGAAGAGCCAGGCTGCAGTTTACAAAAAAAATGTATATTTTATACAGACACACCCCCATAAACTGAGAAATGAGTGAAACTGAAAATGTTGCAGTGGTCTCTTAATTTTTTCCATAGCTGTATGTATAATACACACAAACTATAGGTATGTGTATATAATGTAAAATGTATGTTCTATACACTATACTGGGTTTTGTTTAGATTTGTTAAAAGGAATTGAAACGGTCTGATCTAAAATCTAAACAGGGTTTTTGATGCATAAGGTATGTATTTTGGGATCCAGTTTGGCTACGAGAGCTAGAATATCTTCCCCGTTTTATCGGGTTCTGTCTGTTTCATTGACTTCTATATCTGGTCTTTTTGGAAGCACAGAATCTGGTGTCTAACTAACTGGAGATGTACCATGTGACTAGCGCAGAACATGAACGGGGGAGAAATGGGCTTCATCCAGGAAAGCCATCATGCTGTGGGTATCTGTACTGGCTTTGGTTTATGAGTCCCGTGGGGTAAAATTGCTGAGCAAAGGTTTGTGCAAGTTAGCAAAAGTTCACCATCACGGTCGGTGACCCCTGGAATAGGGATTAGCGTCCCCCCTTGGCGGTGTCTTCCCTCACACTCTGTGCTTGAAGCTCTCTGCCATGTCTTCTTTCTTAACGACCCTTGTGAAGTACAGCTGCTGACTGAGGAAACGGCATGTGGCTGGTGTGCGGCTGACTTTCCCTTTAAATTTAAAGGCAGGGAAACGGGGCCCCTTGCTCACTTGCCATCCCTGAGCTGTGTGGCTTGGCCACAAGCCCAGGGAGCGCAATGTGCAGCAAACTCGCCTCCACCAACATACATTTATGGGCACTTTCTTTATTTTAATGCCCAACAGGCAACATTATGACAAAACACAATTTGCTTTAGTCCTTAAAATACTAAATACTCATTATGTAGAAACCCACTGTGGCTAAAAGTTTTGCTGCTTAACAAACATAAGTCGGAAGGTTTTCTGCATTCAAGCAAACAAGGACCCAGTGATGTTGTGTCAGTCAATTTAGGTAGGTACTTGCCTACCCAATTTTTTGTAAATGAATCAATTTATTATTCAACCAAAAACATGCCTACACTGACTGTGAATAACACAATGTTAAATTTTCAGTCAGGGTAATCTGGCCAATGAGCGAGCTTCCTCCGTCAGATCGCATCTCTTAATCCCCGCCCCCATCCCGCATCATTCCCAGGGTAATCTGGCCAATGAGCGAGCTTCCTCCGTCAGATCGCATCTCTTAATCCCCGCCCCCATCCCGCATCATTCCCAGGGTAATCTGGCCAATGAGCGAGCTTCCTCCGTCAGATCGCATCTCTTAATCCCCGCCCCCATCCCGCATCATTC
>JAAGVU020000047.1:2874768-2886138 GCA_011763525.2 Mormyrus iriodes
GCGACCTTTACGAGCCGCTACCCTCCTTCCCTACTCGCCGCGCTTCCGATCCAATGAGCAAGCTTCCTCCGTCAGATCGCATCTCTTAATCCCCGCCCCCATCCCGCATCATTCCCAGGGTAATCTGGTGTGTGTGTATGTGTGGGTATGCTGTGACTGTGCTTATATATATTTATAATCACCGGTTCAGGTTTTACTCGATAGGATTGAGAAGGCCAGCCCTGGGCTCTGGAGCACACAACCTGCCAATGGTGAAATGCTATTCAGTGGAATGGTCTCTCTCTCGGCCTCCCTGACATCCCTACGTTTTGTGGAATCCTGCAGAAAGTCGTGGGTAGTAGTGTCACTGTGAAAGCGCTGGCAGGATCAGATAATAGAAACCCGTCCATCTGCCTTTTAATTAAACGCAATGAAGTCGCCTACTTCTTGAAATTAAAATGATGTAATGAAATCTAGCATAGCGTGTGAAATCCTTGAGGGTTAAGGCTTTTTGGATTGTGCATATTTTGTCTCATTATTCAGTTCTCCTGGTTTTGAGTTCAGCAGCACTGAGGATAACAGGCCCGCATATGAAACGCATTATGCAGTTGACCGTTAATGTCTACTTCTTGTGCTCTGGTGTGACCATTTTAACTTTTTAGTTCTCTTGGGTTTTGAGTGTGATGTTTACGATAGTCTTGGGTGACAGACAGATTGCTGTAAACATCATCTATTCACCTCCGACGTCTGCAGACTTACAGCTTAAGCCGAATATCTGAGCTAATCCTCAGCATATCGGAACAGGCGATGCTTTGAAATGGAATTTTCCTGAAACTGGGCCAAAGCAAGCCTATAGCTGCCCTACCTCCCACGTTTCTACTGTGAAGGGCTGCATCAAGCAGCAAATATGTTCCTGTGTACAGTAAATGCTGTGATCTCCCTGCACATCACACTATGCAGTATTAAATAGATGCGAAGCTGCTCCAGCCTTGACCTTGAAGCAATAGAGTGACCTTTTGTATATCCCAACGTCTTCCAAAACACGTAACCTTATTATCGACTTGTTCTGCAAGGGTTAAAACCAAGTTCAACATCTGTGTGTCTTTAATAATGTGTTTATGGGTCAAAACAAACAAAAGAAATGAGGACAATAATGGGTGGTTGTAATGAGACAAACAGCCAGAGTCTTTTCCCGTCTGTTCTGCTAAGGATCGTATCTTTCATCTGTGGCCAAATACACAAAACATCAGGCCTTTGTCTATATCAGAGAGGAATGGTGAACAGAGGGCCAGTTAACGTTGTGATGTAAGTGTTCGACGGTTGAATAGTGTCTGAAGATGTGGGAATTATTCACAAGTCTTTAGAAAATGACCAGGATATATCAACAGTATCCATTACAACATATATTCTTATGAAGGGCTATAACAATGTGAGTGGCCATGTTCTGTTCTCCTTTATTATTGTCACTCTCTGTGTGAGGTGAGATCCTATGCTCAACTGGTGCTCTTCAGAAATCTCCGAATGGCTGATGGCTCCCTAAAGTCAACGCAAGTCAATGGTGACAAGATAATCCATGTCATCCTGGACATTATGATATACTTCAGGTTTTACACACTACTTTAAACCCGAAAGGCTCCTGTGTTCGGCTAAATAGTTCAGTTCTTCTTGTGCTTTGACCGGTTTATTTCCTTGATTGAAAGACTCATCCAGCTGTTTCACATTAACATTAGTGACACAGGCATGATTATAGGAGACTGACCAATCAGCACACAGCAGGAGCTTAGCGCTTAAGTGAAATCCAGGTACTTTTCATTGAAATGGTAGATTACAAATCCTGTCCTGGCTCAAAGTGTTGAGGATGACATGGATTATCTGGTCACCCTACGCAAGGGTTCATGGAGTAAAGCCCTGATTTAGCAATGAATGAAAGTGAGATGGGGAAGATGATGATGTTAGCAGATGAATCAGATGGATAAAGCCTAAACGGAGAATGAGTCTGCAACTGTGACGGACCGGCTTTGAAATGATTTCTGAACCAAATCATTGGTGATAACTTCAATGACGTATCTCACCACTTCGTTTTAGCAAACATTAAATCACTGACTCTTCCAGGAAGTGTGTGAATGTCTTCATTCAGAGTTTATGCTAATATTTACTTGTTTTCTTACCTCCCAACTTTGACTTTTTATCTCAAGCTCTTGACTCCATTTAAACCTGAATCTTCTCCCCAGAATCGAGCAAAATGGCGTTTTTTTTGGGCACCAGAAAGCAGAGTTGCCTGACTCTTGTGCGGCAGGCGGGTCCTTGCATCCGTGATGATAATCTGTGTGATTATTTTACCCATTTGGTTGTCATTATACAAGGTGCCATTAGTTCCACTTGTTCCAGCTGCAACAGACCATGACCGATGTTGCTGTTTTCATACCTCCACTTGAAAATCACCCTATATTTTATTTGCCTGTTTTGTTTTCCTAGTCCGTCCATATGTTCCTAATTTCTTCAAAGGTGGGACGTTTGGGAATGAGTGCAGGCACATGACCCTAATGAAATCCGATGGAATCTGCATTATTTTTTTATTGTAACCCCAGGTTCTGCCAGCTGAAGGTATAAATAGGTTTTGCATATATTTTAGTAGTGAACATATTGTTTGGGATTGTTGCTTGGAATATGGATGGATGCATGGAAATATTGTGAAGCATTATATTGGTTGTTACTTTCACGGTAAAAATAGCTCAAACTACCAATGAACAATGATCACAGCCAAGTGATATGCGGTGCCGTGCTGAAGTATTTGGTTTAGAGACGTTATTGGAGCAAACAGTGGCTGTACCACATATTAATGTATAAGGATTATGTCAGTTTGCAGAATTTGCAGACTTCCCGACTAGATTTTTGACTTGAAGTGCAAAAAATTTACCTTGCAATACTGAGTTTAGGTATCATTTGTAATTCAGGCAAGTTTGGTCATTTTAACCCTTGTGTATTTCACTTCTTCCGTTCGAAATTCTAGATTCTATAGAATTTATCCTCATTTTGAAAATGGACTGGGGTCACTTCAACCCCAAAAATAACACAGGGGCTAAGGGGGGGTGGGGTCCAATACTTCTGTAAGGCACTATATTTCCAGTCCTCGAAGTAATACTCTGATAAGTATTTTTATGCAATATATAAAAATGTAGTTTTAATCCCAGTAATGCCTACTTCAGTCTGCAGTGTGACAGAGGATCTGCCTACACATGCTTGCACATACACAGACCGATCTTCACATGTTTCCTCTCTTCACTCGCTGTGTGAAACCATGCAGAAATGTATACACATCTGCAGCTTGTCCCCCCTCAACCCCCTCCCCCCGCCCAACCACAGGGACCGCAAACAGCCACATTTGTGTGTAGCGAACGGCATTCGAGCAGGAGGGGGATTACACCATGGTTTTCTTACAAAATCGAGACAAATTCAGGAGAACAATCTAAAATAGGCGCTTCTCTCCTATTTGTTCTTTAAATCATGTAAAAATGTATCATTAGTCATGCAGTTAAAATGTTTATTGTAGTAATGATTAATTTCCTCTGAACTCGTTAAGTCAGGGACGTTGAACAGACCAATAAGAAGTAGAGGATGGAATGGGGTAATTTGATTGGTTTGAATGGGTTCGGTAAACCCTAGTGAAGATTTAAAATAGCCTTCCTGCTCTCTAACTAAAATAAACAAACCAGGAAAACCAGAACAGCTGGACCAGCGCTCCCAGTCTCTCCCTCTGAAATGCAGAGAAATCGTACAGTAACTGTTAGATTGCCTTTTTGTGAGTATAGGGTTCTCAGTGGTGGATTACACTGTATGGAAGAGGACATGTGAGAGATTATATGTGTTATTTGTGTTGGTTGGTCTGCCTGCCTCTTGTCACCAGTGTAGCTGGGCTTTGGGTAGGGAATCCGCAGGACAGGTTCTGGGACAGAGGGACCTGACGAGCTTCTCTTTGATACTGCAGGACTGTCTGATAGGGTGAAAGGTTTAGCTGTCTGGGATAGTGCTGGGACAGAGGTGCTGCCCTCCCCCCCAGCTCGAAAGGACCCAGATGGGGGGCTTTGGGCACGTCTAAGGATTCCCTGAAGTCAGCTGCCACAGGGGCAGTTCCCAGCATATTCTGAGGAAGCTGTTGCTAGGGAACCAAAGATCAGGGCCATCTCTAACCTGGACTGGCAGGACTCAAGTGGATGAATGGACCAGTGAAAATCATTTTAATGTTGGTTCTTTAAGTACATTTATATGTACAGTGAATAGCATTTCAGACTTTAAATGCTTGAAACTTTTGTACTTGAAAAGAACAGAATGCACTTGCGCACAGGTGAGGGGGCCAATTAACTCCCAGGGTAATGGGGGTTTGGTAACCAAGCAAAACTACAACTACTGATGAGTAAACAAAAAAACAGCGGATATTTTATTGGTCTTGTGGACAGGGAATTCTTGTGATTCTTTTACAAGACCTTACGGAGACTCTTGACAAAAATCTTCAGAGTGGGACAGAGGTAAGGATCATGTGCTGATTACAGCACGTTGCTGCACCCCCCACATGACAAACCACCTCAGGGATGAGAACCTGAGTGCAGCCATGTGGTGGGTGATACCTCAGCACCACACTAGTCCAAATGGACCAGTGTGTGTTTTTTTCCAGTGGTTGGAGTGCTAATCCTGCCACCAAACCCCAAATTTCCCTGTAGGTTGGAGGACCTCCTTGCAGGGCTGGATGTAGGTTAGCATCATACCCAAGATGAAGCAATTGCAGGTTAAGGGTCTTGCTCAAGGGCCCAACGGACTAGGATTATTCTTGGCATTCAAGGGATTCAAACCAACAACCTTCTGATTGCTGGGATAGATCCCTAACTGCAGAGTCACCACTCCGCCCTCCGTATCATAATGTGCAGTATAAAAATAAACTTTCAGACTTCATTATTATTATTATTATTTAGAAGAAGAAATGGAGGAATATGAAAAAAAGCAGGGATGGGTTCTGTTCGTAATTACGGCTTACATGTGGCTTATCATTTGTCTATAGTTATCTACTTTTATCAAAGACGGCTGCGCTGTCCTGTGTGGCTGTTCTTGCTCTGGCCGCTAATACAGAACCAGCACCGTCCGCATCGCAGGTCGGCCTCTTCAAATTAATGCCTTACAGCCGGCCCGGTTTTGGCCTTTGCCGCTCGCTGACCCGGGATAGCCGAGGGTGCGATCATTATCCCGCTCCTAGTCACAACTCGGAGGTCTTCTGCGAGAGAGGATGACACCCCGTTTTTCCAGCCGGCTCTAGTGGGAGTATTACATCGTGAAGACAGCTGGTTGATATTTTTCATGCCGGTGATAAAAGCTGATCTTGGTTCCGGCGGTGTGAGTGGGGTCACTCAGGAGGTGAAGGTGAGGCCGGCTGACAGGCTGTTATGGATGATTCCCAGCAGCAGAGTAAAATGAGCTGTATGACGAGCTTTCAGAAAAAGGATGACTCTCGGGCGGATGTGACTTTAAACGCCGCTACACGTGTTGCCGTCTTTACAGGTTTAGAGCCCTGTCAAATGACACAGATTTTTTTTCTCTACAAGCATATTAAAGGTAACTTTACTTCTTCCATTCTAAATTCTAAAATCTATAGACTTTAACCTCATTTTGAAAATGGACTGGGGTCACCTCATCCCCCAAAACCACAGAGGTTAAACATAGACAATGGGATCTGAAACCCAGTTCGTGGAGAGTGGAGCGTGTTAGCAGAGGTAAAGGGCGACCCAGCACTGCTGCTTTCAGAATGATGACTAGATGCACTCCTTGGGTCTTCCCTATCTGCATAGATATTTTCCGGCACCTAGAGCCTGCAGGATGCATAACACTATACAGTCGAGCCTTCTGCCTCGCGACTTTCCCCATCGCGGTGTTGATATGTCACGGGCTCGGCATAAGAAATTAAATGGGAGGTTTTGCGGAACTTAATTTTACAAAGTGTGCTTAAGAATGTTTTGGAGAAACGCACTTTCTGATTCCCATATAAAATAACATGGATGAAACTACTTTTAAATACACTGCTTATGTTTTAGAAATTCAAATGTAGCATGCCTATATTCCTATCAACAAATTATAATAAAGCAATACTCAGTTTTGTTATCATTTGTTCAATGATGTTAGCGTCCCCAGGGACGGGGGGTGGGCAGCCGGTTGACCTTGGATCTTCAGAGGTTTTTTTTTTTCTCCTTACTTGGGAGTTTTTGGTTCCTCTCCTCTGTTGTCATCTGCCTTTCTTTCCTTAGCTAATTTCTTTGCTTTTCCATTTCCCTATTTTGTATTACTCTCTCTTAGTGTCATGTAATACCATGTAAAGCACCTTGTGGCGACTTTGTTACGAAAGGTGCTATATAAAAATAAACTGAACAGAGATTGAATTGAATTATCATTAAATAAATATCCTAATGTAATCACACAAGTGATGTTCTATCTGATATTAAACAGCATCGTAAAAAATGAACAAATAAAGACAAGCGCTGTCTGAAATAAGGCACATTTATGGGATCAACCATTTAATTTTATATTTAATTTGTCTAGTGATATAGTACTAGGGTGACCAGATAATCCATGTCATTCTGGACATTATGATATACTTCAGGTTTTACACACTACTTTAAACCGGAAAGGCTCCTGTGTTCGGCTAAATAGTTCAGTTATTCTTGTGCTTTGGTTTATTTCCTTGATTGAAAGACTCATCCAGCTGTTTCACATTAACATTAGTGACACAGGCATGATTATAGGAGACTGACCAATCAGCACACAGCAAGAGCTCAGCGCTTAAGTGATTGGTAGATTACAAATCCTGTCCTGGCTCAAAGTGTTGAGGATGACATGGATTATCTGGTCACCCTACGCAAGGCTTCATGGAGTAAAGCCCTGATTTAGCAATGAATGAAAGTGAGGCGAGGAAGGTAATGATGTTAGCAGATGAATCAGATGGATGAAACCTAAACGGAGAATGAGTCTGCAACTGTGACGGACCGGCTTTGAAATGATTTCTGAACCAAATCATTGGTGATAACTTCAATGACGTATCTCACCACTTCGTTTTAGCAAACATTAAATCACTGACTCTTCCAGGAAGTGTGTGAATGTCTTTATTTAGACTTTATGAACTGTATGAATCTGGGGGGGGGGCACAAACAAGGCGCCATATTCCCAGTGAAATAGCTGATAGAGACAGAGAGTGATGTGTTGGCTCCCTGGCAGGGTGCAGGGCGGCTGGCGTCGTTCTCGCGTCGGCCTGTATCACTCACAGCCAGATGCTGTTATTAAGACCTGATGTGAACGTGCTCCGCATTCTTTCTGAGCACTTTATGTCCGCAGGCCTCCAGATGATACTGCATGCTGAGATCTTCAGAAGGGCAGAGAAACCTGCGGTCAGATTTGTCGTTTCGCTCTGCGGAGAAACCTGGTGCTTTTGTCTGTGAGCTGCACGTGAAACATGAAAAGAGCTTCGGGAGTATGGTACCGGACCAAATAGGCGCCCTTACGGGACTGTGGGTAAATGCTGTCAAATGTAATGTGGCACGAATTATTCCATGTTGCCTGACAAGTTGAGGTTTTATATTTGGGGTTTAGCTTGTTTTATAAAGTGCCCGTCCTAGCTAATGTGATTCCAGGGTTGGCTTTGCGCTTGGTCCTAGTTCCATTGTGTGAGCAAACGGCTCCCATCAAGCACCAACAGAAAAGAGACCCACTAAAATGAACGCCATGTAAGCAAAGTAACACAAAGCGGGCAGTGATGCTGGTATTTTGGTCTTTACGGGTATAGATGTCACGTGACGGGCTGGTGTGTGGCTCAGTGGGAGAGGACACTGTGCCTGTGACCTGAGGGCCCGCAGAGTGATGTCACCATTGGGCCCCTGGGTGAGGCCCTTCACCTCTAGTTGCCCCAGGAGCTGTCTGACCCTGCTCTCACAAGTGTATATATGTGCTCAGGTCTGGGATCAGCTCTCTACTCTGCTGCTTGTCCAACACGGAAACATAGGTCATTAGTATCTCTGATCTCCACTGACTGTCAGGATAATTACTTGTGCACATTATTGTAATAAAACTCAGTGCTGGGAATATCCATACCTCATAGATGAAACATTAAGCATCTTGTTATATTCTCAGCAAATGTGTGCATATTTGGTCATGAATAGAATTACCTTTGGTTCATTAATGAATAGCAATTGGGTCTCTGACTTTATTTTGTGTGCTGTAATATTAATTTCTCTTAAGACTGTGGTGTAATGGTACCACAAAGTAGAGTGTTTTATTTAGTGAAGATGAGCAATACGTGTGAGCGTAGCTGATACTGCTGGTAGGAGGGACAGGGGTAATTTTATATTTGTTAACCAGGCCATGTTGTTCCACATGGTCCTGGGTCGTCTGCATGCCGTCTCCTGCTCTGTCCTGTTTCTCATTGGTGTGTTCAGTACCAGAGTACCAGTACCACTGTGTTGTCACCCATTAGAGGAGGATGCAAACTATTATCTTTTTTTACACATTTAAGTTTGGTCGACAGCAGTCATTCTCAGCCCTGTTCTCAAGGATCCCCAGACAGTCCACATTTGTGTTCTCGCCCAGCTCCCAGCCAATGAAAAACACAGAATATCAGATACAGGTGTGCTGGGAGCTGGGAGGGAGCAAAAATGTGGACTGTATGGGGGTCCCCGAGGACTGAGTTGAGAAACACTAGTCTACAGCAAGGAGGACTGAAAGGATTTCTACTATTGGTCTTGTCCATCTCTACTCCTTAATCTTATGATTTGATTTAGGACCCGTTCATCCTGACTGAAATCTCCAGACAGAACTGAGAGCAGAAGTATGCTGTTTACATGGTGTTTAACTGCTACGCTTAAATTATATGGCCCGTGAAGTCTGCCTGGGGGGGCAGGTGTTTTCCCAAGTGAGGGGGCATGGAAGGGGAGTGAGACTTGAAGATTTGAAGAGGAAGCTCCGTCCAGAACATCTGGATGTGTCTGATGTTGGATACTGATGGGGACGAGGCACGTGGCTCTGAAGGTCAGGACCCATGATTTTGATTCTGGTTCGAATCCCCAGGTCGGCAGAGTGATGTCATCGTTGGGTCCTTGAGCAAGGAGAAGGGGCCCTGACCCCCATTCCTCCTGGGACATTGGCTGTCCCTGCTCTCTGATCCTCACTTGCGCATCCCCCATGGATACACGCATCTGCTAAGGAAATGTAAACGATGTCAGAGCCCCTCCTCAGAAAGCAGGAGATGGGAGATTTGTGGGCTCTTACATCCCACTGCTCTCGGCTCCGGGCCCAGGTCCATAGTATTGCTGGATATCAGCAGTTTACAGCCCTTGTTTACACTGTTTACTTGTTTTTTTCCCCATGTTTGTGTGCTGGTGTTTAACAAATGGAAACATGAAGGTTCGTGGGATGCTCGAGTATGAATCAGTGGTTTGTGTTGCAATGGTCACTTAGGCTGGAGTATTTGCTGGGAGTAAGTGGATGTTTACTGGTGACCGTTGACCACCGGGGAGTGACCCTGCCTGGCCCCGTACCCCCGGCCGCAGAAACCGCTCTCTGCTACATAAACCAGCTTTGGCTTGTGTGTTCCTCCTCGAAGTATGATTCTTCACACACATTCTTTTTATTTATCCTGCTAAGTGAACTCCAGTGTTCGACCGGCTGTTTTTCCACTTTCCGTGAATTACTCTTAATCGCTGTTTCTGCGTTTAAGCGGAGAAGAAACCTTTCGAGATCTGAAAGCAAGCATGCATGATTTAACCTACTTTTAATACAATCGGAACATATCAGCTATTTTAATTATGTGCATTTGTATCTTTTTTTTTCTTTTATCACCTTGTCTTGTCATGTCATTTCTAAGGAGGTCCTTTCCCCCTCACTGCAGAATGGAGGGCAATGGGCTTGGCATTTTATTGCAGGAGACAGGGCCGACCAGCTAAAAGCAGATAGGCAGTTGCCGAGGGCCCCGAAAACCCTGCGTTGTGGAGGAAGTGAAATGATCGTCAATTTTCTTGGTAAGGGGGCCTCTGGCTAAAGCTTTTTACCTAGGCCCCCTGGAAAGGTAGAGCCGGTCCTGGCTGGAGGGTACCTGTCCTGATTAACGAGGTGTATCGGGACAAGTCAGAAGTCTATATGAGTGTCGGAAGAAGAGCTTGGATCCTGGCTGTGACATGGCAGATGGGGCTCTTGAGACCACAGGTCACATGACCTTTGGGGGGGGTCAGTCTCGTCGTATATCAGGCGTCCCGTTGGCTTGACGGCTCGGATTTCATTGTGCCGCGTTGTAGTTCTTTACTGGAAGGAGCAGCGACTCTTCCTGTCGGCCAGTTTAACAGAACGCCCGCTGGCCTCCTGGGGTGTTGACTCCTTGGGTTTATTCATGCCCCTCCTCTCTGTAAGAGTTAAGGGTCTTAATCAAGAGCCCAATGGTGACATCACGCTGCTGACCCCTGCGATTTACCTGCTCTTTTACAAACTTTTACAGCTCGCTTCTACTTGAGAGAGAGTATAATGAATTTTTAGATACTCATTTTTATGGTTAATTCTGTCTGAGTAAAATGTTTTTCTAACAAATACGTTAAGCTGATCGTGTAAGTCTGTCGTAAGTGGGCTGGTGTGCCGCCCGGTGGGTCAGGACACCGGATAAAATCCCAGGGTCGGCAGCGTGATGTCACCACTGGGCTCTTGAGTAAGACCCTTAACCCCCAATCACTTCAGGTTCTGACTGATCCTGCTTTCAATTGTAGGTCACTTTAGATAAAAGTGTCTGGTAAATAAAGAAAGTGTATTTGTAAGACAGATGGGAATATTGACAAGGGTTCAAATATTATTTCATCTGCAAATATATAGATTATCCTCTAATCCTCTGTTTTGTAGACACACAGGAATCTGTCTTTTATGTTGTGACATAAAGCAAGCTGTGTGAGTGTCTCCCTGAGTGATGGCACCACTTGGCTGCACTTGGGAACCCAAGGACGCGTTGGGAGAAGCTCGTCCAGTGACCTGCAGCCGGGATCTGCGGCCATGATGTGCAGAGAGGGGACGATGTTTCTTGTTCCTTAGACTGCATTGTTTTGGGGTGTTTGTAACACCTCAGAAAAATAATGGAACATTTTCCAGATGGCGGGGGGGGGGGGCGAAATGTGTTTGTGTCAGGGATATAATGTGGGAGGAATGACTTTTTGAGGGGAAGCTGCTTGAACTGGTGGGGGGTTAACAGTTACCGAAAAGAGGCACTTTCAGTTGTGGTGGGAAGTCCTCAGGCCCGCCCCCCCCCCCCCCCCCCCCCCCCCCCCCGCCCGCGGGGTCCGCCCACACAAAAAGACAACAAAAAGGCCGTACTCTGGAATTTTACATAACAGCAGC
>JAAGVU020000047.1:2886752-2959728 GCA_011763525.2 Mormyrus iriodes
ACCCTGCGGTACCCCACTATGAACGCAAGCCCACTGTGACATTGTGCCTCTAATAACTACTCGCTGCTTCCTGTCTGTATGGAAGTAATTTATAAAAAAAAAAGTAAAAATCTGGTGTAACTAAAATACATCTCTTACAACTTGTATGTGATGAAAACTGTACGTTAAAATTTTTCGTGACTCTTGTGATCACTGAAACGGCCACGTCGAGCAGGGCTGGAGTTTTCCTGCGAATAATGCCACATGTGCGAGCAGTGACAGCTTCATCTTCACACTTCCATCCTTCACTGTCTTCGCCTAAGCAGTTTTTGTGAAGTCGGTTCTCTGATTTGTTTTAACTTTTTATAGTCGATGATGGAAATGTCCGTCCGTTTTCCATTCACAAGGTCACAGGCGTCGGGAACCTATCCCGGCTGTAGTGGGCATAAGACTGGAAATAACCCAGGATGGAGCGCAAACCCATCACAGGTCACATAGACAGAGACGATCTTGGCAGCACCAATTCACCTTAACATGTTTTTGGAAGGGGGGGGTGTGCTATCATAAAACCCCGAAGAAACACGGGGAGAACATGCAAACTCCACACACGTGGAACCATGGCGGAGACTTGAATCCATGTCCCACAGGTGTGAGGCAACAGTGCTACCCGCTGCATCACCATGCCACTACACTGATGAACTTTACAAATATCAATATTAGGTAGTACATCCCATCTATACACAACACCCAGAATGCAGTTGCTTCTCTTGCCAGAATATTAACAATATATCAGGTAACTGGCATACATCAGCGCTTTATATGAGCTGACAGAAAGTATAGTCAACACTTACTCTTGCAGGGAAATCAACCACAGGCAGCATGATTTAGCCAATAGGCCTATCCAGGACTGTAGGGAAAAATCCCCTTGTGATAACAACAGCATGTATGTATAAAAATTTAAGGGTAAGGACTCATAACATTTACATGCATCAAATAAATCGAACTTATTGATGAGATGTGCACTGATTTAGTTATAAAGAAGGTTGCATAGCTTGGTAAAAGACATAATGTTAAACGTGCAGGACTTGATCTGGATCTGATTGTCAACCGGTCTGTCTGGGCTTGTGAATTGCGGGCCTCGTGTATGTTTCAATGCTTTCACGTACCGTGTTGAAGGGGTTCTACTCCTAATAGGCTAATGTATAACAGTGATGGTCTGCTCACGTCTGCTTAACAATAATACAGTCGAAAACTGTGACCTTCCTGCACGTTATGTTCGGTGGAAGCCTTGTTAAAGTTTAAGAAGTATCTAACAAGTCAGCCGACAAGATAATGAAATGTACCAGCTGATATGATGATTTGTGGGGAGTCCGCGGCCTTCCAGGGTCAAAGGAGCGGCACTATTCCCTCTGAATTCCAGAGGCAGTCACAGTAACTGGGTACCAAATACGACCCTAAGATGCGACATTCTGCTAACCGTTCTTGGGCAGTTATTTGCTGCGTTTTCCAATAAAACAGAAAAATACAGATTGATTGATTGCCGGTAAAAACAGGAGGTTAGCAGGCTGACCTGAGCTGATCTCTGTCTCCACTCTCTGTCATCCAGGGCAATTATCCAGCCTGGCATTTGGAGACTAGCGGAACAGAGAAAAGATGCTGAATGTTGAATAATAATAATAATAATAATAATTGTGCTGTGTCACAGTAATGGGAATGGGGAGTGAGTTTGCCAACATGAGTCTGTCGCATGAGGAAAGACTTGTAAGTAAAGACTTGTGATTAAATACTAACAGTTGACTTCACCACTCTGTTTGTTCTGCATCTAAGGAAAATTTATTAATTATACAATCTGAAAATGTCTTGATTTGGCTATGAAAACTGTGACAGTGTAATAACATTTTTACTATCTGAAGGTTAAGAAAAGAGTCTAATTCAGAACAGGGGACTTCTTGGCGGAGAGATGTGGCTGTGGGTTTTGTAAGTGAGTTTAGAAACGTAACGCTTGATGGTTATATATCCCATAAGGTCCTGTGCAGTTTGGTCTCCTGGAGATTTATCGTGTGATCAGATGACTCTGCCTTCTCTGGATGTCCCCGTCTTGCACCACAGATGACATACGATGTGTTATTAGTCACAAAACCAAAAAAAAAAATGCCCTTGTTTTTTATAATAAGTTTGTTCTGGACAGCGAGCACTGAACGATACGGTTTTAAACAAATTGAGACTAGAAAGAGAAGATTTTTGGCTTTCAGCCTTGGGGCATTACGCACTTCACAAGGGCCTGGATGACTAAGTCCGGCCAAAGACATGGACCCCTCCGAAGCGCCTCAGTTGTCTAAACTTGTTGTGACACACCATTGTGGAACAAGTCAAACAAGAGTGAAGACGTGTGTGGCTCCGTCCGAGCCAGGCGGGGGGTTTGTATGAGAAACAAGGCCAGCTGCACTCCTGGTTCTACTTTAAGAATACGCACTCCTGCTCAGTTTGCACATGGCACATCTGTAGAACATGGGCAACTCTGTTCAAAGCGCAGGCTACCTGTGACCGCAGTTCAGGGGCATCTGGAGCCCTCACCCCGCTGTGCGGGCGGTCTGTGGCTCAGTGGTTTGAGGTGCCCTGCCTGTGGTTGGCAGGTTGCTGGTTCAACTCCCAGTATCAGCAGAGTGACTTGACCCTTGGATTCTTCATTTCTAAGGGTCTGTCGTGTACCCCTTTCTAAGAACATATGCTGTATTGGCTAAAAGTGTCTGCTAAGTAAATACATTTGGTTTTTGATTTCCATGTATGAACAAAGGTTCTCACTTTCCACACAGTGGTCACTTCTCGCAGGATGGCCACTACAGATTTTGGTCCCATGAAAGCATATCATACTGGGCCCTCAGACCTGTCCAATTGTTCCAAATTTTTTAGGGCTGCTGTCATTCAGGGTTATTTGGAATCATCCTAATCCCCCCCCCCCCAGTTATGGCGCCACTGCTCCATATTAGCATGTTTCTGGCCTTGTAAGGTTGAGTATGATTTCAATCAGCCCGTGGTGTGAAACAGAGTTAGGGCCCCGGGACTTTGTTCCGATTTTGTTTGCTTGTCTTCGCGGAATGTTGTTAGGTAGAATCCCCCCCCCGGCCCAGTGCTCAGCCCGGATGGCCCCGTGCAGAACTGTCTGCCCTGAAGTCCAGAGAAGAGTGATGTGCTGTTAATGAACCAGAAGATTGACCTGCCCTTACCACTTTGAAGAACAGATACTTCCTCTTTGACATCAAGGAGGGAAGTCGGATGCATGGTCCTCCAACTGGGGACTCGCACCAACACGTAGCACATCTCTGGCTAGAAGACTTCATCCCCTCAGCTTGCAGTCAATGTCACATGTCAGGGCGATTTAGTGGGAGGAAGGGGAGACGGCCATCCCCACGGGGGCGGGCGGGGTCGATGCTCAGATGAAAACAGACGCTGATCCCTGACCTCCAGCTGAAATGGATGTGTGCAGCGGGTCGGGAATTTCATTCCAACGCACGTTCTTGTTCCGTCGAAATGCACTTTGCAACAAATTGCACTCTTTCACTGCCCCGAAATTTCAGGGGCACGTAAAGACTGATTATATTTCAAGCCTGTTTCTCGGTCATGTCTATGGTGGAGAGAAACGTGTCATATAAATAATTCTAAGCGACCGACTGCGTTGTTTCAGAGTGCCATGAGCTTGGGATGGACTTGGGGCGTGATGACAGTGCTGAACATTGTGTACCAGTTAGGAATGCTGGAGATTTGAGCGTGGGTTAGTGGAGATGTGCTTTAAGGACCGATGTGTACTTCAAAGGCGGTAATGGATGATTCATGAACAGATTTCCAAAACTTGCTGAATCCATGGGATATGTTTTCAAGGAAATTTCTTTTAAGGAAATTCCTTTGCTGGATTAAATGTGGACTGAACAAGAGCGTAGATTTGGGTATGGAAAATAAAGTCGATACCAAAACTGTGGGAGTACCGTGTATGTCTAGGGGATGTGGGGGCGATTTAGTCCCTATCAATGTTTTAAACCAATTGTACGCCAATGGGACTGAGTGAGTTTGGGTTCCAACACTATAACATATGTTGAGGAAGCCTGGCTTTAGATCACTGATGGACTCATCTCAAACACGACAACAAACAGACTGAGTGAATTTTGGAAATTTTGCTGATCAATTACAATAACAGTTTTGACACTTATAAGTCTTTTGGATGCAAAAGCGTTTTGAGTGTCTTCATAAACCTTTGATTTGTCATGTAAAGACACAAAAACGCTGAAAGCGTGTAATACTCTCATATATAAAGTCATTTTCCTACCAGGAACTTTCATACCAGAAAACTATCTGACCTATAGCATCGGCACAGCAGCCATTTAGTATTTGGTTTGCTTTGCTTTAAAAAGCCATGATCGCCTGCCTGTGTGCCTACGTTCCGTACGTATGCAGAGAAGTTTTGTTTTATATGTCCTGTTTAAATCAATACCGTGGACACTTAGTATTAAATTTCCCTTGTCGGGCTTCATGGTGATTTCATTTTTATGCATAACTTCTGAAATCAGAGCCACACTTTCATCCAGACGGCCCATTCAGATGTTTTCTGTGTTTTACGTGGAATTCCTTCATTTTCATTATCAGTTTTATTTCAGTTTTTTTCTTTTTGGAATATCCATAGCGTCCCCCTAGGAAACGCATCTGTTGAAATCTGAAATGAAAAATGTGAACCTAATTCTCCCGCTTTCTCCCCTTCTAGCCCAAACGATCCAGCTCCACGACCACTTTATCATAGCAAGTTATGTTTCAGATTGTAGTCCAGAAAATACGTTGATGATGCAGAACAGACTTGCGAAACCCATTATTTTGGAAATATATCCTGCATGTGAATGTAGAAACCATATGGATAACGACACTGAAATGGGGCTTTAAAACCATTAAAACCATTAAACACAGATCAGACAACCACTTGACAAATATCATAGTATTTTTTTTTTATGTATTTAAATTATTGTATCTGTTTTTCATTCTTCCCTGTTTAACTTTACAGATGTAAAGTAAAATATTTTAAAATTATAACAGCTCATAGGTTCATGCGATTTATGATTCAGTTATTAGTGTTTTTTCTTGCGGCCATGTTAATATAGACGCACTGACAGTGGACACACATTGTAACGGTTCAGCTGGGTGTTACGTGCCGTGATGTAAGTGTGAGGTGACTAAGTGCTCTGACCTGATTAATAAGTTGGCCCTGTGGAGGGACGCAGGCTTAATAACAGTGTGCAGACGGCCATGTGCTGTGGGGAAGCCGTGTCCGCTCAGCGTGCAGATTGCTCCAGTCAGCGTGGGTTCGAGTCGGTCCCCCAAAGGGTGAAGCTGACAGCTGAGATTCGAAGAAGAAATCAGATCAATCAGAGCTGGGTTCCAGATTATACAACATTATATCACTGAATAACATGGAGTGATGAGTATTTCAGCCATAATGAGGCACCTTGTACGCATTCTACCAGTTGGCTCAGCAGCTTAGGACTCTGGTATCAGAAGGTCATTGGTTCGAATCCCATGCCTTGTACACTGATACTGCTGTTGGGCCCTTAACCCCCAGCTGCAGGGGCACTGCATGCTTCCTGACCCCCAAGCTTGCTGTCACCTGTCTGTCTGTCATGTAGGGCCAGATTGGCATTGACATATTTGTTATTTATGATACTGAATACAGAAGGAACTGTGTACAAGAACACCTATCCATCCATCCATCTGTTTTCCAACTGTTTATTAGGTACAGGCTCTCTGCAACAGCCAAGAAATCCTATCATAAAATCACCCATGTAGAAGACATTAATTTTAGTCTGCAAAGGTCTATGAGATTTCCCTCACTAAGCATGTCGAGAAGTTCAAAGAGACACAGAGACTTTAGGAAGGGGAGTTTATTCGGGGTTGCAGGTTTTATAAAGCGGAGGGGAGAAACCAGATGAGAGCGGAGGGGTGGGGGGGGGGCTTAGGAACACATGGCCTGGGGAGGATAGATAGAAGATCTGGAATTGTGGGGAAATAGTGTAGGGATGGGATAGAGGAAACATGAGCATTATAAAACCTGTAGGAGTGACTGTAGGTACAAAGAGCTTGCCACCACACCTTATGGGGGCTAACTGTGACAATCAACCCTGACCCAGCAACTCAAGGACCCTTAATGGTTTCCAGTAAAGCCCGTGTCTTTGTTCTAGCATGAGCTGCTCTGCAGAGGGGTTATCTTTCCTAGAAACAAAAAAAACTGACTTGAATTACAGTAGGACAGCCGTTTCACATTTAAGCTGATTTATCAGTCGGCTGATTGACGCTATGTTTCTCATTCTATAATTTCGCAAATCAGGATATCGTGTTTTGCCCGGTTGCAGTAAACTTAAAGTGAGTGTAATCTATCTTTTAAACATGATGAATTCATTTTGTGGGTCTCCTGGCACCTTAAAAAAAGAACCTCTATATATGTACTTGCCTTTGGCAGTAGATCCCACGTGAATTTTTGTTTTATATAGTTTCATAGTTTAAGCTTTACTTTTTAGAACGATGTGACAGGTACATACGTACAGAGTCGGACGGACGTCTCCGGTTTTTGTTGAATGGATGCATGCTGACAAACGCAGGAGTGCGTGAGCGATCACGTCACGCACCTTCGGCTTGGGCCCAAGTCCAGACCGGTCCGTAAATGTTCTGTTTTGAGAGCTGAGAGAAAATAAGAGCATGTTAGTGGTTTGTGCCTCCGCTGGCAGGCAGAACCACCGTTTATTTTCATGCCGGTGTCTCTTTTGTTCCTGAGCCGCACTGGCTGTGTGGTTTGGCCCCCCCACTGTGGGGGCTGGTCTTAAACACACCCAGCTTTGGTTCCAAGCCCCCCCCCCCACGCCTCTCTCTCTGCCAAACCCTGCTGCTTATACTGTGTACCATCGCACATGGTAAGACTTGACATCATAGGCCATTCCAAAAAAAGCTGTGCTATAATGACTCTTCAGCTCATCACGCTGAACCAGTCCCCGGGGACGCACACACACACGTCTTCACCAGGCCAAGGTGTCAGTTGCATTTGCTGTCACACGACCGCAAGAGCTATTTTGTCACAGGACCGGGGCCGGGGGTGTCACGTTCATGCAGCTTGAGTGAAAGCTGCTATTAGAGAATGTTAGTCTGCTCCTGATTTGCAGCGGACCGGCTTACCGCTCGTGGTGCCCGTGGCGTGGCAGCAGACGCCAATATACCTGCATGAGATGTGTATTGCCCATGGGCCCTTGACATTCTCTGTCTGGCCTGCCATTGGCCAGGAGAATGGCTCTCCCCATTGGCCAGGATAATGGCTCTCCCCATTGGCCAGGATAACGGCTCTCCCCATTGGCCAGGGTAATGGCTCTCCCCATTGGCCAGGATAATGGCTCTCCCCATTGGCTGGTCAGCTGAGCAGCATCCCAGCACGATGATGTTGACCTTCTCTGCGTCTGTCCCACATTTGTTTCCCTGCTTTTCATGACCTGGGAGCAAATTTATTGTATATTTTCCTCATAGTTCCCCCCCCCCCTCCCCGGCTCCAATGTAAACAACTCATGCATGAAAAGAAACAGCACGCCATGTTCCTCTGGAAATGACCTTTTCTCATGTCCCTTTCGTTCTTATCCCAGTTCGGCTGCACGTTTCTGCCGCGAGATCCGGAGCCGCTTTGTGCGCGTCAGCCGGCAAAAGTTGAGCGGATATTATTTATGAATTTCAGTTGCTTAGATTGCATCTGTCCACATTCTGCAACCGCCAATCTAGTGCCAATTAAACAAAAAGCAAGTTTGCAACATTTCTGCTTCCAGACTTTTGTACTGGCTTTAGTCATTTTTATTGAGGCTCACATGTGGCTTTACTGGCGTTCACTGGTCAAAATCCTCACTTCTTACTGGTGGGTGTCTGCATGGGTTTTTGCCTCTAGCCTGGCTGGGCTGGATGAAGGCTTTGCGTTCGGTACGCTGCCCCGGCTAGACCCTGTACCGCTCAGGGTGAGGTTCTATCTCCAGGAGTCTGACATCACTAAAATTTTAATGACTAAATTTCATCTATCTACAGTCATGTGAAAAAGTTAGGACACCCCATTAAATGTTTAGTTCTTCATTAAGAAAATGAACATATCAATATTAAATCTTCTTTCAAATTATATCTATAGATAAAGGGGAAGTAATTGCAACAACTGTAATATCTATCTATCTGTCTGTCTGTCTGTCTTCATTTTTTTCTCCATCCATCTACCCATCCATTTGGCTTATCTTCCTCCCACCAATTACTGCGTGTTCTGCCCCCAAGCTGCCAGACAGATGTATGCATCTTTTGGCCGGCGTGCAGGGGGGTGGGTGGGGGGTTCTTGAGGATCTGTGTGTCTGCCATTAATTAACTGCTTAGAAAAAGTCACTCGGTGACAGCATAGAATCTGTCATTAGAGTTGTCGAGATTCACCACAAGTAGATGAGTCAAAGCTTGTCATGGCTGTAAAATAATGACACGTACCAGAAAACAAGCGATTCCTCTTTTCTAGCCTCATGAGCAGGGAAACGGAAGGACAAAACGGAGAGGTACAGAGCTGCTGAAAGATGGATGCGTGCCGACGATCTGTTTTCTGTCGCGGTCAAAGTTCCAGAGCTTCCAGCCTGTATCTGGTGTCTGACTGCGGCTACTTTGCTTCTTCAAGAAACTTTGTAAAACCTTACAAAGTACATTTTATGGCTTTATTGTTGTTCTAAAACTTCTCTTTCATTAAAAAGAATACGATTGAAGTAAAACTTCCCCGTTGCAGTGAAATAAGTGTAACACTCAACATGTTAGGGCTTTAGACGGTTCTTGCGGTTGCCATGCTGGGTGTAGAATGTGTGCGTGTGTTTGCAGACACCACTTAGCATGAAATGAGTGACCTGAATCCCCCGTCCACTCTGTGTGTCTGGAGTTTGCATCTTCCCCCCACAATTCCCCCCCCAATCCAAAGACGTGTAGTTAACTGAATGCTGTATGTGCCCTTTATTGCACTTTGTGTTGCCTGGGACAAGCTCCAGGTCCCCCGCCGGATAAGAATAGTGGATGAGTGATTGGAAGATGGATGAATGGAAGAATGTTCCAGAATGTTCCTTAGCTTCATCGGTCCCTTCCAAGTATATGTTTCCTAACAGCCTCTCAATTTATTATGTGGAGAGAGTAGAAAGGTTATATACAGCACCAGTCAGAAGTTTGGACTCACCTACCGATAGAAAGGTTTATTTGTACTATTCTCTACATATTTTAATAATTAGTACAAAATAACACACATGGAATTATGCACTGACCATTTGAGTATTAAATAAAAAAATATTTGGGGTTGGGACCTAGAAGGTTGCTGGTTCAAATCCCGTGGTCAGCAGAGTGATGCCATGATTAGGTCCTTAAGCAAGGCCCTTAACCCCAGTTGCTCCAGGGACTGGCTGACCCTACTGTCTCCTCTACACCAGTTCCATGAGGCGGCCTCCTGGGATGCTTTTCCAGCTGTCCTGAAGGAGGTCCCACATACACTGAGCACTCATTGATGTCTTTTCCTTCACTCGCTGGTCAAACTCCTCCAAAACCATTCCTACTGTGTTTAGGTCAGGTGGCCAGGTCATGTGATGCGACACTCACTCTCCTTTGTAGGCGACTTGGCATTTACAGACTTTTAACTGGTACTGTAATTTGATCATTTTTCACTGGCCCCTGTAAAGCGCTGGGCCCCCTGAATCTGCCAGGGTCTCTGTGCCCCTACTGCACCCCTGCAAATAAAGACCTTGTCTAACATGTCAAAACTGTTTACTTTCTATCTTATTTTCTTTTTATTGCTATCTGACCATAGTCCTTTTTCAGAGTAGAAGTTGGTTGGTGCTCTTAACATGACTTTTTACCACTTATAACCAACATTTATTGTGCGTGTAAGCAGACATTGTTCATAAAGGATATGTTGATGTCTCACTCCTGCTATTCCAGACTTTAATGAAGAGAGACAACTGACTTCATAAAAAAATTATACTAACAATGGAATTAAGGGTCAGGCAGAGACCTTTGTTAGTGGCTTCAGTGGGATTAATTATATGAAACACTTATGATTAAAGAGATTCCTCGATGGCCAAGTTTGTTATAAAGCTCTTTTCAAAACACCACCATCTGTTTTCATTGAGTCACACAAGTGTAGTACATCACTCCCTGTTCTGATTTAAAGAAGATAAGACTGAAAGGGGGGGCTCATTGTTTTTGAAGAAAGGCTCCTGGTCAGATGTAAGCTTGTGTCTTACCCCAGAGTATGCTGTCATCAGTTTATCTGTGCCGAATGCCTCCGACAGTGCAGGCAGGGTACAGGGCGTTTTAGTCCACATGCAACTCCGAGTCCCTGAATATCATTGATTCATCTTGTCAGATACAATCTTATCAAGTAGAGAGTGCACAGGTTTGAATGAACGTCGCTAATGATACATTGCACAAAGCGAATTTTTACGTTCATCCGGTGGCGTACATCACCCACTCCTTTTCTTCTCCCTTTCTCTGTATCCGTCCATCCTGTACACTTAGCTGAAGAATCCGCCTTCAGCGTCAGTCGTTTGTTTGTACATCGCCTTGGCATGTCCAACTCTTACCTGCTTTTTAAGAATGAAAGTTGTGTACTGAAGCTGTGTTCCTGGTCGATCCGATACACCCTTTGACTTGAATTTTGTCAGGAACCAGCCAGGTGCTTTTTGCGTGGAAAAGGACCTCGTCTCGAACTGAAATTAAGGTGGGCATTTAAACAGACGTGTAACTGTGCCAATTGTCACAATGATGTCGAATGAAGTGTCTGCTGATACAGATAATAATTATGTTTTGAATATTTTAAGGAAACGCCACGTTCTGCCTTCTCGGGTGATTAATGCCATCGATTTATCGACCATGCAGTACAATCATGTAAACGAGCACTAGGTCAGAACTCGGATGGTTTACATTCTTTTTTTATTAGTGATCCACCCAGCATGTGGCAAAGACCTTTGGGAGCTGGTCTTCATCAATGTGGCACAATGTGACATGAGGCCTGGCAGATCATTACACCAAAACCTGACGACTGTCCTTATTATTGTGATATCAGACCCAATTCAGTCAAAACCAGGAACAGAAGAGATGATTGGGGAAAATACTGCATGACAGCGTTTCCTTATTCTGTATATTTAGCAGCTATCTGACTCCAATTTATATGCTACATGGGTGTATTCTGGATCCACTTAACAATATTACCATATACTTTTCTCAATATACTGTTACAAAGCGGAGGTAACTATATGTGCATGTAGACCAGACATGCAGTCGTATGTTCTAAAACTACTGCAAGGTTCAGGGACCTTTCAAACATTGTTTATATTCAGTTTGATGGTGTGCCAACTACTGAGACTATCAGCTGAGTTCTGTTGGTAAGTGGTCGATCCGACGACATGTTCTAGCAATACAAATAATTCATGCATTTTCTAAAACTATGTCAACAAGTATTTGTTAAATAAACAGCAACACTTACCATGCCAAAAAAGAGGGACGTGGTAGGTGGTTAGTGAGTCTCAATGACTATAATGTAGAATTATTATTAATCTCTGTGTGGAAATTCTCCGCCGTTATCGCGGCTCTTGTTGTACTAAAGCCAGGCTCTGCCCCATGAAGTCTGCCGGCATCTTTCCACATGTTTGCTTGTCTCTGAAACCGGAGCAAGACGTGAGACATGAACAAAATTGATCTGAAACTCTGTATACTGTCAAAACTCCTCAGAGGTAATCCTGATGGCCCATTGCAGAATCTAGTCTCAAAGACTGTCAACAGGTGCATAGAGTCTGTTTGTGTCAGTCCTACATTATGTACAATGATTACAATAATGCCACTTAGTCTAGAATACTCCTTTAAACTCTGATCGCAAGCGTGAAAAATCCTTCATGTGCATTTTGCCTGATGCGAGATCACCAAATCTTTCTCTGGAAATTTCTCTAGTCTGTAGATCAGTGTATCCCAACTCGATCCTGGAGGACCCACAGACGGTACACGTTTTTGCGGGAGCCGGGAGAGTGTGGCCGTGAGTCCCCAAGGACCGGACTGGGAAAAACTGCTCTAGATTAACTGTAGCTGTCGCCTGATTGCTTGTGTCTCAGGCCCTGATGTTTGTAAATGGCATTAGCATGTTGACATAATTTGACACTGACTGTAACTCACGCACATAGGTCGCATCTCCAGTGCTAAGTGGCTGTACACCTGGCTGTCCCTGTGTTTTGGGTCATTTATAAAGAAAACTGAGCAATAACTTTCTCTCAGGCAACTAAATCCTCTTCCAAAAGTCTGTGACTCACACATGTTGTGCTGTGAGCTTTTGAACCTAAATTACTCTAAATCAATTTCATTAGCATTTGTTTATTTAACTGCTTTGTTCTACATGACGTACATTTTTTTTCATAATGGCACAGGAACATTCCGGAAAAAAGGTATCTCCAGTTTTATAGCTCGCAACAATAATCTGCCTCGGTTTATAAGTCTTTGGTGCTTTGGCAGTGACTGCGTGTCGAACACTTGTGTTGTGATCTAATATCTTCCATTCCTCTGACTTCTGTGGGTTTACTCAGCGGACATTTGTAATTATGAACTTAAGGTCAAGTCTTCTGTCATTTTGTTACCATTATAAGCCTTTGAAAACTATGTGAAAATTTGTCCATGAGGCAGAAGAAGGCCTGGCCGGCCTCTAAATACTTCAAATTATCTTGACAGTCTTTTCGGCTAGTGAGTAATTAATTGTCGAGTGAATTTTTTTCTGGAAATATGCTTTTGTTGTGGTGTGGGGGACAGATGACTGGAGGGCAGGTGTTGTGGTGAAACAAAAAAGTGTTTTATTGAGCTCCACGGAACAGAAACTGGAAACAAACCAGATCGTGAGGGATCAAAACGGGAGAGCTGGTACAGGAGAGGGCACGCACAATGAGAACGTTCAACTTCAATGACCGGACTAGTGACGACGAGACAAACGGGTACTTAAATACATAGACTATCGTGGGGCAACAAGCATAAGGTGCAGCCCATCAGGGCCACATGAGGGAGGAGACGGGAGGGTTAGGCAGACAGGCAGGACGTGACAGCTTTACCTTAAATCCCCATATAGCTGAAATCATTTATTATGTTTATGTACTACAGTCCGTTTTCTCCAGTTACTCATAGAGTGTAAATTTATTTGTTAGTTCTTGAAATATTTTTGCGACTCACTCCTTTTCTGTTTCATGTTGGCTATTTTTTAAGGTTCACATTTACCTTTAATATTATGTAATCCTGTGATTAATATATATTTAGCTTATATTATGATTGTACCTTGCCCCATCTTGCATCTCTTTTGTCAATTAGCCTACAAAGTTCTGTAGGTTCATACAAAGTTATAAAGAGGTATTTTGACATGAAGTGGAAATGACTGGATGGGCAAGTTATTACATATAATGTGATCTTTTCTAGTTTTACACTCTAAGCTTCATCCACAAAGCTGCCTTATTACCCCCTCGTGCCTCAAGGCAAACTATGCCTTATCAGACATTTCTTGTCCCATAACAACTAAAACCCGTGACAATCTCTGCCCAGTTTCTACATTTTATGGTCATTTTGAAAACCGCTTAAGGTTTTAAAGACCTGCGATTTACCGGCTGCCGTAACCAAAGGCAAAACCCGAAATCATTAAACGAGATTTACAACATACTTCTGTTTTGTGAGCTGAGTTTTGTTTGGTAGCATGAAGTGTGAGCCTCAGATTGTTTGCCTTAGATAAGACTCCTGCACAGCTACAGCAGATCAGGCCTGTGACGGCACATGGCTGTTTGAGTAACAAAATAGTCCGTTATACACCCACCACATTTATGTGCCTGCAGTTATAAATAGGGCCACTGTACACGTGAGACTTGGTTCGGGCATCACGGTGGACCTTTTTTTCAGGATCCGAAATGCAACCCTCCCACCCCCCCATGTAAAACATTTTGTGTTGTGTGTCTATTTTTTCTATCCACTAACCCCTTCTGTTAATCACCATTTTTATTATTATTATTATTATTATTATTATTATTATCAATGACCAAAACTGCATAATACTACTACTACTACTACTACTACTACTAATAATAATAATAATAATAATAATAATAATATTTGGACAGCACTGTGGTTCAGTGGTTAGCACTGTACACACTGTGTACAGAAGTATTAGCGGCCGTGTAGGACCACCTGACGTTCCGAGCCGTTCTTTACACTCCTGTTAAAGGTTTCCATCCATGTGGATGTTGTTACTGGAGCGGAGTTATAAATATTCATTGTGCGGCTGGACGTGCAGCTTTCACGTGATTAGCCTGCTCGAGGGCCGCCGGTGAATCTGCACCCTGCCGCTTGACTCTGTACTCTGTGAAGTAATCATGACTTTCAAAAGAGTATGATGTGGAAAAGGTTGACTTCATAAAAATATGTGGATAGGGTGTTGGATTCATCTGTAGGAAGGTACCCAGAGCTGAGGCTGGACCTGAAATTGACTAGAATCTCACTGTGACACAGCCAGTCGAGGGGATGCTGTTGAAGTATCTATTTGCATTTATTTAATGGGGAAACTGGGAATCTCCACCGGTGCCGTTTGCTAAGCTCAGGCTGTTCATTAGAATCAGATCTATACGGCATTTTTTACAGAATAATGGGCTTATCTTTCCTTACATTTTAATATGAATAGATGAGTCTATTGGGTTGGTGCCCCTTCCTCGGCTGTTCCCTGCCTTGCGCCCGCAGCCTCCGGGATAGGCTCCGGACTCCCCGTGACCCCGAATGGGATAAGCGGAAGGATGGATGGATGGATGAATCCATGAATAACTTCTTAATGGGTTTTTTTTAGAGATTTTCACTGTTATCAGTTAATAGGTCTTTTTTTTTTTCTTTTTAACGAATACAAATTATTATAAAGGTGAAATAAAGGCTCTGGGTTCAGATTGACACACGACAAGAAAGTATTTAGAAATATGGGAAATTTCAAGCCTTGGGTAATATTAACGTGAACAAAATTACATTAACAGTGGGGTTGTTATAGAAATACAGCTCCCAGATCACAAAAAAAAAAACAAGGTTATTTTCCAAACCATATAAATCTGAAACATATTTCTCTTGCAAGCATATTGACAATATGACAAGGATCTGGAACTTGTACTGAAGACGATAATGTAGAGACCTGTAATAGCATGCTAATGGAATATATATCTGATGAAATATATAGTCACAGGAAATGCTTGGGAAATGTGGTGTAGATGCTCTGGAATATGATTTCCTCAACATGTCAAGCGTCTTGAAGGGAACAGCTTATTAAGATGACATTAGCATTGCTTCACTGCACTAAACACACTAAGCCATAGAAATGTAATGGTGCTAGATTTGCACCTCAGATTGTGAGGCCCAGTTACACTTCATCTCCACAAGCCACAAGAAGGACACTGAAATGCGTCTGAGACAGCTTCAGCTCATCCGTAGGCCGGACGCTGGTTGCATCATGGACAAGCAGAATCAAAGGCCCACATTAAGATTTACAATGTCATTTCACCTTAAGTATGATGTTGCCTCAGACAGAGATGGCGCCTGGAAAGCATTAGCAGAACGGACACCCCCTCCTTTTCAGTTTACGGGTCAGACACACACAGCCACATCTGCATAGCTGCTGCTGTGTATGTTCTAAGAATACATTGACTGGGAGCTTGGATATTTGATGGCACTCTGGCTTAGTAGGCCACGTGTTTGTCTCAACTCTCTGGGGTTGAGGGTTTCAATCCCATGCCTGTTCTGCTCACATGTGTGGAGTTTGCGTGTTCCCTTCACATTATGCAGGTTTTCTCTTTCAGTTCAGAGAAATGCTAGTATTCTAGTGGCCTGTTGGCGTCTAAATTTCTCATAGTGTATGTTTGCATGCCTCTGTGATTGGCCCCTGCTTTGTGTCCCAACCCAGTCACCCTGAGTAGGATAATCAGTTGGAGTTCTCCTGGACTACTATAGTCGCTTAAGACATCACTAATTAGAAATCTATGGCTTGTATGCGGTTCGTCCACGCCATGAGATTTGGATGGAGTTTGATTTCTGCCCATCAGGTAGTGAAACATGCCTCGCAAAGTGTTTTCACTGGCACTGCACCCTACTGAGGTTAACTGGCCGAGGCTCAGAGGAACGGATGTTTTAGAAAAAAACAATTTAGCAGAACATTCTCTTCCTAAAACAAGGGAGGGTAAATTTGTCTCTGCTGTAACATTCTGTTATTTAGGCACTCTGGAAGTGGCCTACACCAACCAAAACCAACTGTAATTTTCATATTTTTGGAGTTTTACAAGATCTTTAATTCTTCTCTGGTCTGAATGTCAGTGTATGTTGTGCAATACTTGTGTTTTGCTCATAGTACTTGGAAAATCTTCTGGAAAAAATGCAACCTTTTTTCTTATCGCTATAGTTTTTAAAAGCTTAAAATATTGCAGTGGCCTGCATTGCTTTTATCATATATCATCTAGTCAGCAGATTGCTCGCTTGGGTAGAGCGGTACAGAGTGCAGAAAGGGCGCGATTTATTTTCCAAATACTCCTCTGGTGTAATGATCAAAGCGTCTTGCTTCCAAGTGCTTTATGACACTCGTCCAAGTCAGCTTCCTCCTGTCTTGTGCGTGCAGGCAGTAGCTGTGGCCTAAGGGCATGTGAAACCTCTTTAAAATGGCTGATGGTTTTTTTTTTTGCAAATGGAAGGGTTGACCTGGTCCAGCGTTAAGGTGGTCCTCATTGCGATTCGGGTTGAATTCAACTGATATTGGGGTGGCAGATCAGGATGTATCTCTCAATCGAAGAGCAAATTCACTCATTTACAGTCATTTTTTGTCATTGAGTCCCCCAATGATCTAAAGTCAGACTTTATCATCAGAGCTCCCTCAGTCCTCATGGAATTCAGTGAAGAACTTTCATAAAATTTTCCAAAATTCAGGCATTTTCTTGAAAAGTTATCCTGTGGATAATTTCATATTGTTTATCACTCCCCGTTACTCACATTTCTTTTACTAATTATGAGCCAACGAAGCTCTCAACAGCTAAAATGTGGAAAAAAACCGCAGGCCCACACTCTCCAGTAAAGGGCCACACTCTCCAGTAAAGGCCCACTCTCTCCAGTAAAGGGCTATGCTCTGCTGTAGAGGGCCACACTCTCCAGTAAAAAGCCACACACTCCAGTAAAGGGCTACGTTCTCCTGTAGAGGGCCATGCTCTCCTGTAGAGGGCCACGCTCTCCTGTAAAGGGTCACACTGTCCTGTAGAGGGCACTCCTCTTAATAAATTACCTTCCCCAAGTTTTGCCATTGATATAAAGCATTCAAAGGATCATCTGACTAAGCTGTCAGGTTACTGATGTTTATTCTCTTCAGATTCTCTTACTTAGCCTTTAATAATGGGTTTAACAGCTTAATATATAAACCAGCTTAATGATGTGGCTGAGGGCAGGCTTAAACTGGCCATTGCCCAGGAATGACCGCTGAGACTGTGCTGACACCAGCAGAGGTGTTTGGTTGCTCTCCTCAGGTCTGCAGGATCTCCTCAGCTTCTCTCATAGGGGTTTTAGTCCGATCTTCTTAATGGTGATGATGTCCTGAGCAACCAGCGGTTCTGAGCGTGGCAGTTTGAGTGTTTTGATCTGCTAGGGTGGAAAGAGCGAAATGTAGGTAAAGCTGCCTTCTGCTTTCCAAGGTCTGAGCACGATTGCGGGGCGGGTGGGGTGGGGGGGGGTCGCAGTTCCTGTCTATCTTGTGAGACAGAGTTCACTCTCCGAGGTCATCTGTGGCACTCCCCATCTGTGGCACACCACTTCTCTCCATTTCAACACCCTGGGCGAGAAACGCATAATAGCGTGACCCACAGCAGAAGTTGTTCTGGGGGTTAGACGGAGTACCACTTTGTTTTGCCAGTCAAATCAGTTTGCAGTGCGTAAAAATAAACTAATTCATTCATGTAAAAAGACACCTTCACACCACTGGGTTCATTTATATTCTGGAACAACAGATATCTTATTACTATTACATGTATAAAGCAGAACAATCTTGCTAATTGGACCATTTGTTTGGAACTTAATCTGTTACCTCATTGACTTTCAGTCTTGAATAATCTGTAGTATGTGTGCACAAAATATACACATTTTTTTTCAGGCTATGTGTGCATAATATATATATATACAGACTCTCCCCTGGTTATGATGATCCATATTACGATATTTTAACTTGGGTAAATGTTTTTCACTTTCAGTACATTATTCAATTACATGAGATAATCAACACTTAGGCTTTGTGTTAATGATTTTGCCGAACTGTAAGCTAATGCAAGCGTTCTAAGCATGTTTAAGGTAAGCTATGTTAGGCTGTGATGTTTGTTAGATTAGGGGTACTGCATTAATATACATCTAAGCCTTAGAATAATGTCACCTTACGATAGGTTTATCGGAACGTAACCCCATCGTAACCCGGGGTAGAGGCTGTACATAGAAATTTTTCGTATGTCTTGTAGCTGTGCTATATTACTTTTTTCAGATGTGATGAGCCCACCCCTGTTTATGGTACACTCATAAATCATGAGCAGCTGTGTTTCAGGTCCTCGTTAGGTGACATTCTCACTGACCTGTGTCCCATTTTGACGGCATCGTCAGTGATAACACAGGACACGGATTGTTAAGAACGAATGACTGATTGGCCACCAGGCATCATTACTTATCGAGGGACCCACAGCACACGCTTAAACGGATCCACGTGTCCGAGGTGCACAGCTCACATCACCATTTCACCTTAATGGCGGCTCTACAGCAGGGCGCTGGAGAGCTTCTCATGATAGTTCCCATTAATGTTAATCAGAAAGGCATGGCTGTCAGCCAGAGTCTTTCCATTCTGGGCCATCCTGCCCACATAGTGCTCATCAGCAGAATCTGTTTTTCACACACTTCTTAAAGGTCTGAGGTCGGCCTGCGATCTGCCACAAAGTCTTGTGGGGAAGAACTCTGACACCTAAAAATATCAATAAAAGTGACTGTAAAGTATGTAGCAGCTACAAGGGCATGGAGAGGTCAAATAGACCAGGACGCTTCACGTTTTCTTACGCTAATATCCATGGTGCATCGTGTTCTTATCAAAAAATGGCAAATTAATAACGTGTGCAAGTGCACGGGCCCCAGATTTCCTGAAGGCTTTCTTAAAGCAGGTCAGTTTTCACAATATCAGTTTACTGCACCAATCGTGTACCTGGCAGACAAGAACTTGTTTTATAAATGTTTTAGAATAGATTATATTTCTGTAAACTAGGGTAGCGGGGTGGGCAGCTCTGTAGTGTCACATTTCTCATCAATGCTGGTAAACCCATTAGGCGACATAGGCGCCCGCCTAGGGCGCTATCTACTGAGGGGGCGACGACTTAGCATGCCTGTTCTATTTTATCTCCACATCCTCCACATTGCCTTAGAAGTACTCCCACCCCCTGACGTACAGGCACAGAACAGCAATGTGATGTAGGGCGCCCCCTAGAGGTACTGGCATCCTCTGCCACGTCATTGTGTTGGCCCTGTGTACACAGCACACAGCATACCGTGTTCTGTCAGGTTTCAGTAACCCTGGCATTAAGGTGCAAATGCTCTGGTCTGAAGGAAGTAAGTAACTGCGTAACGTTACGTTGAAAGAAGACATTCCTATATTTTTCATGAGATTAGGATAAAGATTTTAGGATAAGCTTCCTAAATATTCAAGGGAGGGACGAGATTCCTGAACTTTTTAATTTTGACATTCAAGACAGGGACCCAAAATAAAGAGAAAATGATTGCATGACCTTTCTTTAATGACCTACATCTTGGAGAATATCTTGAAGAGAAACACTCTGTTTGTGTTCCTGTGTAATACTATATTTCTTCATACACTCTTTTGGCCTGTAGATTAGGAACTCTGTAGGCAAAAGCAGGTATTTCAGTTAGGATACTGTTTTATCCACAACAGCGTATGATTTTACAATTTACCTGTTTATACAGTTTGGCTACAGCTGTTGAGGATACAGCGGGGACATTTTGGTTACAATTCCAATTTCCCCATATGACCTGCTAGTAGATGTTTGGAGAACACATGCTGGGCAGCATTTAAATGTGAAGAGGAACAGATTTAAACCACGCTGGCTCCTGCGAGGTGAATCTAATGGAAGACGACATGATAAATATCTGCTCGATCCTGTGTTTCAGGTCCGCCAGGAAAGCGGGGCAGGATGGGGCGAAAAGGGGAACCAGGTAGGTCTTTTTTAAAAAAAAACTCAGTGTGTCTTCTAAAAGTGCACGACACAGGAGGAAATACAAAATGGATGTGTGAGACTTGGAGAGCTTCGACTGAAGTTCTCAGTCACACTCTCCCTTGTCAATATCACTCACTTCAGTCAGGTCACAATAATTCTGTTCATTTAGCTACATCTATACCATATGCACAAACAGGCCTTCAAAGTCTTACCAATAAATATAATACTGCTTTCATAATGGCACCCTAATCCACCACATTGTGTGGGGGAATAGTCAGATAAGTTTTGGGAATTTTGGGGGCACGACTTTACAATAAGGCTCCTTTTTTTAAAAATGGTAGTAAGACATTAATTTTATAAAAAAAAACTGTGTTATATTTTGTTTATAATTGTCTATTAACTGCGATGGGTCGACGCCCCATCCTGGGTTGTTCCCTGCCTTGCGCCCACAGCCATCAGGTTAGGCTCCGGACCCCCCGCGACCCCAAATGGGATAAGAGGATACAGAAAATGGATGGATGGATGGAATTGTCTATTAATGACTAAATCAGACAGTGAAACTGTGACAAGTGTATTTTAGAGAATCTTCTGGCTCTGTTCAGCCCCAGAGCCTCCATTCCAACTTTGGTACATGCTAAAATGAGCTTTTCATCCAATTTATCCACTGATGGAAAAAAAAAACAACTTTCTAGGAAAAACATTGGCATCTAGCAAATCTCCCTTCGCGCTCGATTCATGTTCTCGAAGACCAGTAGAGCGTGAAGAGATTGTTAATGGGTAGCTGGCCTGCTTTGTCATCCACCTCGGCTGAAAAGCACGTAAAAATATCTGCTATAGATCTCTCCAGCTCCTGAGTGAGACAGTCATGCTGCTTGATGACGGTTTATGGAGGCCAGGATGTGTATCCGCTGACTGTTCTTTTACTCAGTCTGGTGACTGTGGTTTCACCATAGTTTGGCTGGCCCGTTTTTTTGCAGTTTTAATGAGGCACCCCGTGTTACGCTGCGTGCCGATGTTCCCAAGATAGAGACCCGCACTTCTGTCTGGGTAGAGAAAGTCAAAATATCGCATGCTAACGCTCCGAATGCAGTTACACAATTACGTTGTTTCTTTTTCTCCTCCATCCCCCCACATTGTTTTTCGACAAGCACGCCATCGGCGCACAGTCAGATAAACACTGAGTGCAGTGCATGCTGGGAAATGGGCCATCGCATGGTTTGTGGTAGCGAGGCACTTCCTAGTGTCTAGACGCCAGGAGAGTATCTGTCCCGTAAAATGCAACATTCTGATTCATTTACCCCCCGATTCTGTCTCCTTGGGCAGAGATAGACCAAATGCCCATATTAGAAAGGTATTTCCCTCGGCAACTCCTTGTCCAATTTAACAACATGGTTTCCTTTAGCAGCTCATTAGTCAGCACCGTTTCTGCTGTCCAAGCGCATACCACCCACAATAAGTACTCCTCCTTAGCCCATGTGATAGTGCCTCTTTCTACCTGAGGTCCAAAGCCAAGGACCATGTCTCCTGTAATCTTGCTTTATTATTTCCTGGTATTGTTTACAGATTTTTCTTTTGTTTATATGGAAGCTATTGTCTGTAGCAATTGGGCTTTAAGGGTCTCGCTGAAGGACCCAACGGTGAAATCATTCAACCGACCATGCGATATGAACCAGCGACCTTCAGATCACAGGCACAATGTTCTAACCTATTGAGGCTCTTTTTCAGCAAAAGCGACCTGAACATATTTGCTAAATAATTAGTACATTCTTTACTTATACTCTCTGACAGATTGCTTTGGAGAAACAGATATTTAAGTCGACGAGGGCAGCCAATCAGGTCGTATCCCTGGTCATGTGATCCACAGGCTCCTCCCCCATTCCAATGGAGAGACCAATCAAAGATGAGGAAGGTGGTGCCTCTCTGTTCCTTTAGCATTAGCAGAGATGGGGTCAGTTGAGGCCACGCAGCCCAGCTAAATGCTAGTCTCTAAAAATGCAGTTCCTGGCTTCAGCACCCCCACCAGTCCAGTGGGATTCAGACTGCGAGTCTGTCTCTCGGCAAACTCTGACAGGGCAAGCGGCTAGTGGGTGGTGGTGGGGTCGGGGGGGGGGTGGGGGGCTTGGGGGAGTTGGCTCCAGCGGCTTCTATTTAAACGCAGGCAAAGGAGAGCAGGCCTCGAACTGCCTCCCCATCCCATCATATCCTGTGATTTATAAGCTGCCCAGGGCAGTGTCTGATCTCTTCCCATGGTCACTTAACAGAGACGCCTGGAAGCTGGCGCCTCTGTGGGCCAGTAAGGCAGGGAAGGACTCGTACATTTATTACAGACAGAGAGGGGGTTGCTGGCAGGCCGGGATAAGCACACAGTGTGGGAAAATCCTGTTCTTTCTTTCCGGTAAAAATTGTGAAAAAATACTAGGAAGAAAAAAACTATTGATTAAAGCATAGCTTAGCACTTCGAACATTAGAAACATAAGGGACTTGTCACAACAAAGTCAACTCTTGTCCCATTAGTATTGTGCTTAATTGAACCCTGATTGCCTCCTGGCTATATCAGACCAGATGTAGAAAAGGCTTATTTTATACCAGTGTGTTAGAAGTTGTCAGATTTGTGTGGACTGGGGTGGCATGATGGAAAATGCTGTAGCGTGTATCCTATGATGGACTGGCATCCCGTCCAGAGTCTTCCCTGCGTTGTGCCCTGTGCTCCTCCAGGTTATATTGCGAGCGGCTTAATAGAGGATAAGCATTATTAAAGTCAGACATAACTCATATATAGCTCTGCTTCATGCATGATGATCGTTGACTGACATTTCTTTAGCATGAGATGGAGATCTTTAGAAACAGACTGCTACACTGTGAGATTATCTGGTAACAAAGAATAATTTCATTTGAATTAATCCCAAAGAATGAGAAAATTATATTAATTTTGAATTTTGGGAATGGGAACATTCTAATTAAACGTGTTTATCATGTCATGACGTGAGTGCCTCGTTGTCCTGGTCTGTACTTGATATCAATTGAAATGTAATTGTGTGACATTGACAATTGACCAATTAACAGCTGCAGAGGTACAGACCACGTTTTGTGTAACTTGTTGTCCTATTGGCCGTGCCGATTAGGATGCCATTGAAAGGACGTCTTTCATTGGCCATTTTTCAGAATGCCTCTGTTCATCGTTTCCTTTATTCCCCTTTTAATGGCGGAATGTAAAACAAAATTCAGGGTTTTTTTGCTAGAAAAGAAATGCATCACATGTTCAGCACAGAGGTATTTGATGAGCAAATATATTTACTTCTGTGTTGTGCATCATTTGCAAGTGTTTTAGTTTCGAGATGGACGTTTAGAAATAGTTATAAAATCTTTGATTCCCTCTTGTTTTCCTTTTGTTTCAGGTTCTCCAGTAAGTACTGCTGTTTTCAGGTGGTATGTAAGTACCAGTGTTGTTTTGTCAGGGCTGATCTAGTCTATTTCACCATGGTTTTGCTCTCTTTCATCAGCTGATTGGACAGGTAAGATGAAAAATAATGTCCAAATCATAATTTTATTCGGGATTCAATTGGTGGAGAGGGCAGGGGATGTCCTGGAGTGTGATTAATTCATATGTGAAAATTTTATTTATATATTGACATTGATTTAACAGACAGTTTCATCCAAAGAAATATACACTTGAGAAAGTAGGGTCACACAGTTCCTAGTGGAATTGTAGTTAAGGGCCTTACTTCAGGGCCTACAGGTGAAATCAGTCTATCAACCACATGATTTGAACTAACGACATTCCGACCACAGGCACAGAATCCTAGCACAGAACCACATACCGCCCCTTCGCAGTGATTGTGGTGCAATTACATTCATCCACTTCACCTGTTCCTTATTCCCAATCCTTATAAAAGATCGATATTCTTCAAAGCAACTGTTTGCCTCTTTCCCGTGTCCGCATTTTTAAATAGTCCACTCCGGTTGCCTTACTTAAGGTTAAAAGATGGCTTCATCACTTTAGACACCTATGTTAAAAGCACTCTGTATTTCCCACAATGCCATGCGATTCTGTTCAGCCTCATCTTCCACTGAGATCTGAATTTTTCCATGTTATGAGCAGCAGCACAGCTTAAATGGGGGCTAAGGCCGTTCTGAGCACCTCGCCTCTGGCGTTGGGATCACATATTTACAGAGCAGCTTCTCCTTCCTGACCTTAACATGTGCCTCCATGGTGCTCTCCTGTCACCCTAACAGGGCGCTCCAGGACGAGATGGCTACCCGGTAAATCTCGCTCTGTCTCTCGTTCCTCACCGCTGTCCTCTGGCTACAGTCTGTCTCCCCTGTCTGCTAACAGGTTATCTCTCCTCCTTCACTAATCCCATTCACTCAAGCTCCATGTTCCTGTTTACTGGTCTGTCTGCCTGATTCACTTTGTGTCTCCTTGGTCATGTGACTGTCACGCTCACATACCTCTCGTTATATAGTTTTTTTCATGTTTTCTTTTTGTCGTTGTTGTTGTATATTTTATTATCTCCCTACAGTACCTCCTCTAATCTTGATGTTTCTAACATTCTGACATCCACTCACTTCAGCACAATTCATCGTCAGGGATCTTCAGGCTTCGGTCTAAGTGTGTTTCAGAAACAAAATAAATCACATATCCCTGAAACACATTAATGTCATGACAGTAGAGTTCTCCCATGGAAGGAAAGGAGCCTTAAAAATTCATGTGTGTATGTTTTTGTCTGTGGACGTGTATAAATTACATTGTGGGCCAATCACATTATGACCAAATGCTGTAGTGGGGACACATGGGGAAACTAAATTTTATAAAAATGTATGGGCGCATATAAAAAAAAATAAAACTAAAAATGCCAAAAGTCTTGTATTTTGTTTGGTTAGTTATGGTTAAGGTTAGGGGTCATTGTTGGGATTAGGGTTATGCCCATAGACATGAATGGATGGTCCCCATAATGGTGTGTGTGTGTGTGTGTGTGTGTGTGTGTGTGTGTGTGTGTGTAATGAAGCATAAGCTAATCAGTGTGTGTGCACCGATTCACCGCAGCACCTAGTCACCGAGACAGTCCGTGTGCCTTGCAGAGCCATACACATACCAGCCGTACCATGATTCTGTGCATGTGTACCCCATCAGTTCCCCGGGTTTCTGCATACTTGCTCCTTCCCCAGATGATGGCTGTCCACCTCTGCTTTTTATCTGTACTGCGCAAAGCACTTCTGATAATACAATCATGGAAACTCTCGCCAGGTTTTCATCAGGCTATTCAGCTGAATACAGATATTGGCCAAATTTTGTTTTTAGTCATACATTCATGGTTTAAATAGATATTACGTTTAAATATGTAAGGCACATTCAAATTATTTTCAAATACAATTAGTCGTTTTCTGGAGGTGGTGTGGTAGAGCAGTGGTTGGTGCTGTTGCCTCACACCTCTAGGGTTCGAGTCTCTGCATGGCTCTGTGTGTGGAGTTTGCATGTCCTCCCCATGCTGTTGTGGGGTTTGCTCTGGGTACTCTGGATTCCCCCTACAGTCCCAAAACAAGATGATTAAGAGTTACATAATTGCCCGTAGGTGTGAATGGTGTGTGACTGTGTCCTGTAATGGGTTGGTGTCCTATCCTGGGTTGCAGGCTCTGGACCCCTCAGACCCTGCATAGGACAAGCATGCATGAATAGTTGGGTTAATTTTATTTTCAATAATGTCCGATTCACATGGTCGTAAGAGTTTCTCATATTGTACTGCAGAGCCTTCTGATCTGCTAAACAGTGGCATCTAGTGGATGTTTTGAGTAAAAGCTTAAATCTGTTTTAGTGACTTTTGGTACCCAGGACAGTTTATAAAAATAATGTTTTATTGATGCCTGCAGGGAAATTCTCTTTTCGCCTACCCCATCTTGCTTGCCATGACACGCAGACACATGTAGGTGAGAGCAAGCTTGGCAGCGACCTGCAGCGGTGCCCCTAGAGCTGGGAGCTAAGGGCCTTGCACAAGGGCCTACAGACATGCTGCTGTTTTGCCAAGTTGAACCAGCAACTTTTCTGTCACAAGCACAGAGGCTTAGCTTGCTGAGCCACTCGCTGCCCCCAAACAGATACTTCTCTTGATCTTAGCCAAAAGGCCATTTCTCATTCTCCACTGTGCAGCCTGTTAATAATTATCCATCCATCTTCTGGCTGCTAATCTGGGTCAGGCTCGCTGTTAATAATCAAGGTGCTACAAACAGGAATGGGATTTGGCAGGTGATTCTTTAGACATATAAATGATTCCTGGGGTAGGGATCATGTTCTTCGGAGAATTACACCTCCCTATCATCCCCCTTTCCACTCTTCACTCTCTCCTCACCTGTCCGTGAAAAGTTAAACTTTTCCAGATGCAGCAGGGCCACTTGGCTGCACTCGCACTCATTATCTGCAGGAATATTTAAATAATCCATGGAAGGCAAATAAGCCATCTGTACAGCTGTAATAACAGATATGAGTCTGAATGCAGAAGTTTAATGCATTTTGTTGAGTGTTAAAGTTAATAGTGAGAAAAGTGATCTTGCATATATAAAAATACAGATTGCAGAAGTTACAATGTATGTATGACTAATTCTGCTGTCTGTATGTAAAAAGCTGTTGCAGGATCAGCTTTAAGCAAAATTCCTTTCCGGAGACCACTGCTCTGCCCATCTAAAAGGCTTTTTTTCCCTCTGCTTCGTGTCAAAATCATGCTGAAATTTTATGAGACGTGTAGGCAACAGCTGGGCTGTGTTAAGAGGATTTGGCTAAAGAAAGACCCCCCTAATTTACAGCTTGGGTGTGTTCACAAAGGGCTGGTAATATAAATATGAATTTCCTAATTCAAATAATTTTACCTGGTGTGATTTGACCTTGGATGGAATACGATAGCAATGGGGAAATTATGGGACCTTCATATTGATGTCTGGCGTGTGACTTCCAGTGTCTACTAAATTTAAGTGGTACAGCTCTATGTGAAGAAATATATGCTGGTCCTTTAGCTAATTTCCCTGGAGAAATAAATCCCAGTAACCGTCCTTTCTAAAAGCCATGGAGAGCCAGAGAGGATGGAAGATTCCAGAATGATTTCAGGACCCTAGCCTGTGTGGACAGCAGCCTTCTCAGCCAGACTTAATGTCATACGCAATCCTTTCAGAAGCTCCTTTTTCCTAAATGAGTACAACAATATGCAATATACAGAATAGTCCCTAAAGTGAATGTATGTGTCTATTAGTCACTTTTTGTGTTGCTACATTAATAAACCCATAGATTTGTTGATTCGGTTTGAGTTTGGGGGACTTTACTGGGTCTCAGACGCATTTTAGCCAGTTCTATTAATTTTTAATGAAATCTATCTTTTAGCCACATGTTTGTGTGCATACATATTTTGTAAACCTGTATTGTGCTGTTTTACATGTCAAGTGCACATTTTTGAAGGTTGTTTTCTGTTTCAGGGACCAGTTGGGATGGATGGGAAGCCTGTGAGTTTCACCGTCCATCACATACAGGGCATGGAGGCTTGTGCCTTAGACATAATCTGTCACATCGTAGCTCAAAGGGTCACCAGGTTCTCATTTGTTCTCAGGGTCCCCCGGGTTCTAAGGGAAGTCAGGTAAGTTCATGCAGTGCCATCCATCGTTGATCCACTCATGCGGGGGGGAGGACACTGTGTCGGATTCATTTACTGCCCCTGAAAGGTAATATGCAAGTAAAGATGGGGGTATAAACCAATATGATGCTGCCATGAGCTCAAATCTGCATTTATGGGCCTGTCACCTGTAAACACCCGTCACCTGTAAGATCTGTGAAAGTAGGAAAGATGCCACCTTTTGTACAGAGGGGCCAACCTAATCATTAGCCAATGATGTGTCTTGTATTGGTGAATGACGGGGAGGGGCACTCCAGGGGCCAATCAGCTTTCAGAAGGGGCGTACCACTGTGGCTCCGCCCCTTGATATACCCCCTACTTCCAGCTATCATCACTGTCTTAAATTGAGATAAAATTTGATGGTAATCCAGTAGTGGCTTTTCTGAGTGGACAGCCATCAACGGGTAAAAACAAGTTAAAGTCAATGTCCACTCTAGTTTTACACATGCCATGTTAACTATATTACTATAATTATATTAAATTCTCCTGGCACAAAGCGTACATGAGTGTGAACCCATACCAGTTCACCAGGTTTTACCTGGAAATCAGTCGCACACTTTTCTCATTGATCTGTTTTCCTGTTACTCCAGGGACCATCTGGACTCAAAGGGGATAAGGTATAGTATTTACAAAGCGTCAGAGATCGTGTCAGGTTCTAAGTCCCTGTACTGTAACACTTTGACCAGACCGAAGGAAGTTTAACCAGTTTTTTTTTTCTGAGAGAATCTTCAGTTTGCATGTTTATGCCACAACTATCGTATTACAAATATTGTTGCGATCGCAGAAATTAAGCAAAATCAAGCAGACTCTGGAGTATATAAACTATACATTTTTCTGTCAGTGTATTTTACTGCACCAGAGGTTGGAATATGTCAGAGACACACTTCCATGGATGTTAACCGGCCTTTAATAACAGGCACATAGTCAGGGCTCCGTAAAAAATACAGCTAGGAGAGCTGGTATATATATGACTGAGCCCATGCTTCTTGAACTCAGAAAGCAAATAAAAATGAGAATGTAAATGTGATTGTTTATGTGGTATAAAATGAAATATACAATGAATGGAATTACATCTGTCCCTTTGCTCACTTTGAGTAGCTTAAAAAAAAATTCTCGGAAAAACTCACAATTTTGCTAATGACTGCAAATTTTCCTCAGAAAAAGAACATAGAGACTCTGCGAATTGCGGTGCAAATTTTGAGAAGAGCCTTTTTGGCCGCACCAATCGCAACAAAACTCCACGAAACGCTGAATATAGCTACACTGGAAATCTTTATCTATATTTTTGCATGTGTTTGTTTTTGCATGTACCTTAATGTCCGTGATTTGTGTAGCCTGTGCTTGTCTGTCCCTTATCCTCATCTGTAGGGGGACCATGGAGACGGTTGGCCCGTGGTGAGTCTCTGCTTATACTTCCCTTGGTTTTCCAGACCTGAAAGTCACTGAATATCTGTAACTAAAGGGCTTGCCACTTCCAATCATGTGTAACGAAGAAGAAAAGCCAGAGGTGGATGGTTCAGGTCCAGAAAGTAAAAATCCAGACCAAGATTTTATTCCAACCAACCAGTTGAGCACTAAGAGTCACATTCACAGAGTACTCAACTGGCTGGTTGGAACAAAATCTTGGTCTGGAATTTTACTTTCTGGACCTGACCTATCCACCTCTGAGAAAAGCCTTTATGAATCTTGACACTTGTTTCCTAAGCTCCAGATGGAGATTGAAATTCAGTGAATGTGTCGTTCTAATTTAAAATTAAATTTAAATTGTGTTAGCCATTACGTCGGTCGTTCACTTTGTCACCTGTCAGTGCTGTTTAAACAACTCAGGAGTCTTTAACGGGTGATTATGAAAACAGTATAATACAATCTGGATGCGTCATTTTAAGAAAAGGCCATCTGTGCAATATATTTCGTAGCCCTGAAGTGTTATGTGAGATACCTAGACTTTGACACTCCGCTGTCTCACAGAGACACATGACGGTCATAACTTTGGCACGTCTGTCATTCAGCTCACAACTGAACAGCAAAGTCACACAGATCCTCAGCCAGAAATATTTAAAGAATGCTTAGATTGTTTCAGTTCGATGAAAGTGAACGTTTCGAGGCTTTATTGCAAGTCCATGCAAAAGCTTACTGGGAAAACTGGAATTTCTGGAAAAAAATGTTAAAAACATTTGTTAAAAACAGCAGATGGACATTGAATCAGTGATGTGGTCCTGTAGTCGTCGGTTTACATATGCCTGTTAATGTTTACGCAGTGCATATAAAATTTTATACCATACATCACATATAGTGAATGTTCATATATATATAATATATATAGTCGCAAAAATAGTTACAAATGAGTGATATGTTTGTATATCTAGTAATAGTTTGTTATAGTGCTAAATCGGGTAGTATGTTAGGATGCTGTGCTTTTGACCGGAAGGTTGTTGGTTCAAGTCCTACTGTGGAAGAGTGATTTCACCATTGGGCCCTTGAGCAAAGTTCTTAATCCCAATTGCTCCAGGGTCTGGTTGACCCAGCTTACTTTAGATAAAACTGTCTGTTAAATTAATAAATGTAATATTTTTATGGCAGAGACCTGTGCCTGGGTTTGTTCCACACTGCTGATGTCCTCTTCCCTTCCCTTGCTTCCCCCCATCCAGGAACACTTCTCCAACGGTGCCTTTGCGGGCCTCCTCAGCAATCAGATCCTCACCATAAAGGTCTGTTTCTTTTTACCCCAATATCTTGTCCCTCACAAAGGAATTTTCTTGCGTTGAGCACTGGTGCATTAGGCTTATTTACTGTGGCCTTCCGTTCGTCTCTTGGTCTTCGTTGACGTTTCAAAGACATTTCCCTTCTTCTCATTCTTCTCTCCTTTAATCCACTGGGTTTCCTTCGGTTAGAAGCAGAGTCACCTCTGTCCATCACCAGTTTTTAATATGCCTTCGGTTTACCATTGGCTCGGATAGCTTATCCTTCCGCCAGTCACGGTTTTAATTCTGGATACCAGCCGATCTTTCATAAGTCTCTCATTGTAGCTTTGCTATCATCTTCACTGTAAAAAAAGTGAGTGTGTTAGTGTGTGGAATCATCCTGGTTAAAACAATGACGAAGCATTTAAACAGAAATTATATTAACTTTTAATTTTGTCTGTGGGATACACTAGAAAAAAAGTCCAAAATACATCATATATATATATATATATATGTTTCACATTTTTAATTTTATGTTTTTGGCCCCTAGCTTTTGCTTCTGCTGAACAGTTTCCCCCAATATGGGGGGCACCCTCTGTTTAAAAGCATATCGCCCCCCCGTTACCTGTCACACCTGTACGCAAAACATTCCTCAGCTGTCTCTCCCACCTCATTTACATACAATTGTCATCTGTATGTTTTTATAGCTAAAAGATGGAAAAAGTATCATGTCGCTTATTTCTCGGACATGTCCGGAGGAACATTGGTGTGACACAGTCGCTCTAAAGACAAAGTAGTTCTAAGTTTTTATATACCAACTGTTTCAGCGATGCATGCAAGTTCTACCAGCAGATGTAAAATACAGATGAGCACATCAGAGGGCAGTGAAACAGAACCGGTCTGTCAAACGCACTCACCTGTCCCTATGAGAATAGATTCTGCAGACCACCTCCAGGTCCTGCTCGCCCTTGACAACATGTATCTCCAAACATGCTATAAAGGAATATATAAATGATTTCTAAAAAGGCTCCAAAAAGGCTTACTGCAACGACCCGTCGGAATTAAATTCCAGCGTAACGTCACCGGGGGGGTTGAGTTTCACAAAAGATCTGAAAGATTCTGTGAGCTATTTGCCAGGTGCTGGCTAAACGCTAATGTAACGCTGCTTTTCATCTCCTTCACCTCCTGCCTGGTCCTCAGGGTGACCAAGGACAAGCGGGCCCCCCCGGCCCCCCTGGCCCTCCCGGATATTCCGGTCTGAGAGGGCCCCCAGGAAACCCGGGAAAGGACGGGCCCCCAGGGCCAGCTGGAGACCCAGTAAGACATCTCCCTCCCCTCCCAGTGGCCAGCATAACTTTTTCCAATGTTTGATTTAAGGAGAGCATCTGTTTATAAATATATGGAAGCAGTGAATTAAGGCATGCCACAGGAAGGCCGAGATCCCTCAAAATCAACCCTTTCGATTCTGCTTGACCACTCGTTTCTACTAGTCATGATGTGTCGACAGTGTCACAATGCAAGATTTCATACCACCGTCAATTCTGATGCCCTCAGTACCCACCGTACACTCCACTTGTTAGTACAGTCCGTGTTACGCTATTTCGACGTCACAATTTAAAATTACATGAGATATCCAACATTTTATTATTAAACAGGCTTTGTATTAATGATTTGAACTGTAGGGTAATGTAAGTGTTCTAAGCATGTTTAAGGTAGGCTGTAGGCTAGGCTGTGATGTTTGTTAAGTTAGGTGTGCTGTATTAAAATGCATTTTCACCTTACGAGATTTTCACTTTACTGTAAGTTTATCGGAACGTAACCCCATCATAACCCGGGGAGTGTCTGTATTTTCTAATTTATAATAATTATCTAAAACAAATGTCCACCTTACATTAAGAGTGTGGGTGTTTTATGGGAATAAGCTCTGTGAGAATAGGATATTTTCACTTCTTTTGCATTGGAAATATTTGTCATCAGGGATCGTAATTCTCCACGTAATTAGAAAGATAAATCACAGCCTAGATGAAATGAGACTCTTCATAAGCAATACTCAGGTAGAATGTTATGATAAATATTTCTTTGGCACAAGGTGTCCCTTGGCCCATTGACTGGGCTGTTTATCTGCCTATAAAGTCTGGTTCACAGAGCTCCAGAGCGTGACCAAGGAAACATTTGGTGGGCTAAGACTGGTAGGCCACACACGCAGGTCACAGTGAAAGAGGGTACAGGACCACTCTCTCCCACACACACACGCACGCACACACACACACACACACACACACGCATGCACAGAGAGACCTGCACTCACCATTCATTACTATGTGCAAAACCCTAATCCCAGCTATGACAACTCTAACCTCTACCCAGCCCTAACCTTAACCATAAGTAACCAAACAAGACACAAGGCTTTTGGTATTTTTAGATTTTGATTGCAGTAGCAGATTTTTATAACATTGAATTTACCCTTGAAAGGGGAACTGGAAAAATATCCCCACAACATCAAAATAACTGGTTTTTGTCACATTGTGGTAACATTTTGGTATATCTGGACCACACACACACACACACACACACACAGACACACACACACAGTCACTTGCATGGGTTCATTTCTCACTGTTGCTGTCATGGTTAGAATTAGGATTAATTGCCCAACGGCCCGTTATAGGGGTGCCAACTTCGGTCAGCTGGCTGGAGTGAGATTTTCAGTTCGAGACAAGTCTACACACACACGCACACACACTTACATATATGTAACAGTTTTATTACCTTGTAAATAGTCTGTAGGGTCTGCAAACTACCCCAACGCTTTTGATGTAGCTAATTTTAGCAATTTTATTGTTTATAATGTTTATAATGAAATAATACTGATTTGCCAAAGATTTCTTGTGTGAGCAGGAGAATCTGAAAGCGTGTCAAGCCAGATAGCATTACCTGAAACTCCAGTGTTTGTTAAGAGGAGATGAATGTGGGCAGAGGATTCAAACCTTGCAGGGACAGAGCAGAAATGGCTAATAGTGATCATACCCTTACCCCAAACTTCCTTATTCATTTGCTCCCTTGTTCTTTCTTGTAAAATAAAAGACCAGGTCACTTTCATAATTCCAGTTTTCATGGCACAGAATGCAACAGTCGTCACAGTGCGATAGCATCTCAACACTGATGCTAACAGCAATGCTAACGGCAGGCTGCTAACAGTAGGCCGCACACAACAAAGGGGGATCTTTCTACTTTCCGACTGACGAATGGGGTTCAGTAAAAGCTTTAACATTGAACAAAATCATGAATTTGAAACTGTATGGAAGATTTATGTGAGCTTTAGTGCGGATCAGCCATGGGTGAAGCTTTTTAACTAAAAAATAACAGCATTTAGTGGGGCCATCTGGCTGCCATGGGGCCCAGTGAATACGGCTTGCTTTGCTTATAGAAGATAACAGGACTGCTGCAGAGTAAATCACATGTTAAACAAAAACATGAAAGGCGGGAAAAAGAGGGTCTTCCTGTGTGGTCTGCGAAACAATGAAACACTCAGCCAAAGTGTATTTGGTGAGACTAACTCTCAAAAAATTCAAAATGTTTTATCGGGCAAGTGCTTTGCTAACAAAGCTGCACCCAGTATGAGGAACAGCAATATACAATAAATAAATAGAATGAATAGAAAACAGACAGTTAGAGGTTCAATATAACAGTGAAGATGAGACATAACACACAAGCAACACATGAGTAACACATGAGTAACACATGAGCAATGCATGAGTAACACATGAATAATGCATGAATAACACATGAATAATGCATGAGTAACACATGAATAATGCATGAGTAACACATGAGTAACGCACATTCTGCTGTTTTTACGATGTTTGAAATAATTGTAATAGGTACTACTATTACTATGTTTGTAATGTACTATTTGCCTAACTTGTATGTTGCTTTGGACAAAAGCATATCCTAATAAAAATAAATCTAAATGTACTATTTGCACAAAATGCAGCATGCAGTAATACTGCAGTAATCTGCAGTCTAATATTACAATAATCTGCAATCTGGCAGATACTCAGATTCACTGTGACATGTGGATGCCCTGAGTCTCCTCAAAGACCTGTCTGCTTCGGCACATATTGTTCACTTGCAACCTCATGAGTTTTTCCCGAAGTTACCATGCGTGTATGGTCTTTGAGTTCTTGACAGAGAATAACATTCAACCAAACCAGGGTAAAAACACAGCCTCTTTGAGTTTTAAAAAGGGGGCGCTCATTGTTCATTGTTGACTGTTTTGATTAAATTACTTTTGTTAGCCATAAACTCGACGCAGCATCGAGGAACAGTCCAGATCTTGAACTCTGATGCTGCAAAACCTGTTTTCTGGAGTTTGGTTGAATACTGCCACCTAGTGGATTTTGTGAGAATACCTCCTCCTGGTTTTAATCCTAAACTGAAAAATACTAACCCTGTTTTCATGTTAATTTCAGGGCACACCAGGGCAGGACGGCATTGAGGTAGGACTCAGGGTTAGCTGCCTGTGATTTTGTATTGGGAATATGTTGATTCTATGAACTATTTTTGTACTGGTTGGGTCGCACCTCTAACCAGTACATTCTATTACCAATAAAACTGTCATGATCGTAAACTGTTTTCAGCCTGGTTATATCGAACTATGAATAATAGATCATGTAACCTTGTACCTAACTGTATTCGTTTACACCAAGGGACCCAGGGGGCTTCCCGGAATCCAGGTGGGATTTCTGTCATCACACACACTTTGATTGCTTCAGCATCCATTAAACAAACAGAACCCACTCTGTGATGAACTGGCAATTCTCCAGAGAATCTATTCAGCCAGATCCCACATTAACGCAGAAGGCTATAGAAGAAAGAGGTCCTCTGTAATTGGAGAAGTAGATATTTTGGGTGACACATCAAGTGTTTCCCGCAAATGATAATTACCACAGCAAGCCAGGACTGCTGTTTATATACGGAAGTTTCACTTTCAAAAAGTAATTGTCTGTATGATTTGCATTTCTCTTGTATATTCCTGTGTTTGACCTCAAAAAAATCCCGCATATTGTTTTCCCCTTAATCTGGTTAGCTCTCCTTACATAAATGTTGTCCTTAAGTTGTAAAAGGATGATTCTACTTATGGTATTTTTTAACTGAATCTCGTAGGGTGAGAATGGCGAGCAGGGCATTCCTGGACCCCAAGGACCTCCAGGGTTAAAGGTCGGCTAATTCCAAGCAATCATTTCTGCTGGAGAAAAAAGCTTTATTAATAAGCATATTTAATATTTGAATTATTACAGTCAGCTGAAATGAAAGTCTCATAAAACAGGTGCATTTAGTTTCAGGCATTTAATTGGAACGAATCGTCGTGCACAACATGATGTGGTTTATCAGTTTCATTATTTACTTGTCCCAACAGGGAGAACCAGGTCTTCCTGGCGATCGGGGGGGAAAAGGCTTGGATGGCATCCCAGGGCTAAAGGTAACAGCTGAATATCAGTGAATAGTAATGAATCAATATGTAAGATTTAGACTGGTGTTGTATCGGAAGTTTGGGCTGTCTGTGCTTTCGGTTAAGCTGCTGGCTTGTGCCATGAGAATTGAATTTCTCTGCTCGTCCTCTTCCTCAGGGAGAGAGAGGAGATACCGGACATGCAGGAGACAAAGTGAGTGGAGCTCTACTGATGTCTGTTAAGCCTGATATATCAGGGTGGCAGAGCGAGATACCATCAAGCTTCTCACTTTACTGTAATAGATATGAAGGGAGAGATATGTAAATCAGTTGTTAGGTAGAAATAAATTAGTTTAATTTACTATGGCTAATTGTTGTCGGGTTATGTCGTGTTTTACGTATCTGAATATCACAGTGGATGGGTGCGGTGTGTGGGCAGTGTGTGGCTCTGCAGGTTGGGATGCTGTATCTATAATAAGAAGGTTGCTGGTTCAAATCCCATTATTGTTAAAGTGATGTCACCACTGGGTCTTTGAAGGCCCTAACCCCCAATTGCTTGTGGAGTTGTTTGTCCCTGCATTTGCATATGTATAAGTGACTGCTAAATGAATTATATAAAGTGAATTATTTTGTGTTCACTGCCTCATATGTTTAAGTTATTTTTTTTTTTGCTGATAATATTCAGTTCAATTCAATTTATTTTTATATAGCGCCTTTCACAACAGAGTCGCCCCAAGGCACCTTGCATGGGTGTGTTGTGATACGTTACAACATCATTAAGGGAGAGTAATACTAAAACTGGGAAAAGGAAAGACAAAGAAATGAAAGAAGAAAGACCAGATGACAATGGAGGAGAGGAACCAAAAACTCCCAAATAGGGAGAAAAAAATTCTCTGGGGATCCAAGGTCAACTGGCTGCCCAACCCCCCCGGGCATGCTAACATTACGGAAACAGAAAGAGATTTAGCTTGCTTGCTAAATGCAAGGTGTAAACTGTGGTTGAGGTCATAGCCAAAGTTCATCATGGTCAGTTCTCACTTCTCCAGTAGTACCTTGATCAATGTTGGACCCCTTCTCAGATTTGAACTGACAACCTTGTCACTGTACTTATCAGCTACACAGATGCAGAATGACATGAAATCAAGACAAAGGTTAATGTCGTGTTTCTCCTAATTAGGGTTTACCAGGAGAGAAGGGTGAGCCTGGAGGTGGTGGAATGGTTGACTTGAATGCCATGCTGGAAAAAGCCCTGCAGGTGAGGCCCAGTCACTGCCTGGATTTATTGCATGTGAAAATGCCTTGCATTTGTCAAAGATGAAAACAGCTGGAAGTCGTGATATATAAAGCAGTATGGGAACCACAGTCCGCAGCAGAAAAAGCCCTTGTGTTCCTACTCGATGTAAAATTTTGCCAAAGTCAACTTTAGCTTCTTTGGAGAAAGTAGTCTTCCACTAATTACTTACAGATTAATTTGTGTTCCACGGTTATTGTGAACTTAAAGATTTTATCGGAATTAACTTTTTTTTTTTCAAGGAAGATCTCTCTTGCAGAGCTAAAATATGTTATTTTAACATTTGGGTCCAAGTTCTGAAAAAGGCAATGATATTACTGTTGCTAATTCAGAATTAAAAACCTCTCAAGGGCAACCCTATAATTAGTACGGTGAGGCATGTAATTAGTTATCTATAGTAATTGCAATAGGAAAAAAATAGAAATGACTTGAGTAATTACATGAATAGTGACTTTAGATTAATGGTTATATGATGATCATGTGTTTTTCTGTCTGTTCTCAGGGGCCTCCAGGCCCACCGGGGGCCCCAGGGCCCCCAGGAGAACAAGGCCCAAAGGTAGTGAATGCTTGCATCCATTTATTTGACAATGGTTTTTATTCTTAGCTTATTTAGGAGTTTATGGGGTACAATGTTCAGTTTTTATTAATGCTGCCAGATATTTCTAAACAAGTGCCAAGTGGTGACAGTCTTGACGGCATGGGAAGGTCTATATTTTATCTTCAAACAGGGAGATCTGGGGTTACCTGGACCACCAGGCATTGATGGCGATAAGGTGAAGGAATTTGTTGAATATGATCCATGGCCCTCTTGCTTACATGCATCATTTACTTCCTGTGGTGGCTTGGATCAAAAGCGCGGGAGCTGTGAACATAGGCTTATCACTTCAGTTAACGTAAAGTGCCCTCTCTCTGAGCCTCTGATGAAGTAGCCATTAGAAGCACACCTACACACAGTGCATTACAGCAGTGCAGTCATGTGACCTGCCTCTCCTCCTTGATTGGCTGGCCGTTCACTCCAATCCTCTAATGTGTCTTATCTGTTGTTATCAGGGAGCCAGTGGACAAAAGGGACAGAAAGGAGATCCTAGTTTGGAAGACGATTTGGTTAGTTGGAAAAATATTTATTTGATAAGGATGTAACTTTTTTGTGATGACTTTCATGGGTTTTGTAGTATAACACAAATATATATCGATGCTCTCATTTCAGGCTCAGATTATCTTTCAGTCAGGCCCTCCAGGACCACCTGGACCGCCAGGACCCCAAGGCCCCATGGTGAGGGCCACATAAGTGCCTGTATGAAATTTACATATCAATGGGTAAACCCCTCATTTCTGCCATACTTTAAACGTAATTTAATTAAGGCGAAATGGTGGGTCACCTAAATTAAATTTTTCTTCAAGTTTGGTACTAAAATAGAAAATGTCCACTTCTGACAATATGTGACATTTCCAGTCCAGAGAGTAAAAATCCAGACCAAGATTTTGTTTCAACCAACCAGGTGAGTATACAGAGTCACAGTCACAGAGTACTCAACTGACTGGTTGAAACAAAACCTTGGTCTGGATTTTTACTTTCTGGACCTGAAATGTCCACTTCTGCATATTGTTAATTGCTGATTAGAATTATTTATATGGACTGTGTTTGATCCTAACTGACCTCCTTCTTTAAACTATAATCTGACAATTCATTAATTAACTCCGTCTGGTTTAAATTAACTGAAAGGATTTATTTACATTCCAGGGATATCCTGGATTACCTGGCTCCACGGTGAGTTCTTCTGTATGTTCTTCTGCATGTATGTGAACACACTGCGGAGATCCTGACAACCATGCACTGTCAAAATAAACCTGATCAAGAACAAAGACAAATTATAGAATTTGCTTGCGTCGAAATGTGGCTCTCCACGATATTTATAAATGGTATTAGACTACAAGGTATTTTAAATATAATGTCATTTCCGAGACTGAGACGTGTAAGTCTATAGCCTTTTACTGCCGACATGAGCTGCAAAAACAGCAATAACTTCCAGCGTTTGAAAAACAATTCACAGTAATTCATCATGAACTTAGGTAACCTTTTATGCATTTCCTTAAGCCTGCTGGTGTTTTTCGGTATGAAACAGGGGGAACCAGGACAGGGACTGAGAGGAGAGAAGGGGGACCCAGGAGATAGAGGCCCCCCCGGGATAAGGGTGAGTCGAAACTCCCTCCATACACCCACAAACAAATCATCTCCACTATACAGTGTAGATTTACACCTATTCACCTTCTGAAATGCTTAAATGACTGGTGAATATGGAACTGATCACCACAATCTTCTCTTTTTTGGATTCTTAGGGTATTCCGGGACCTGCAGGGTTAATCGGACTCCCAGGCATTAAAGGAGATAAGGTACGCGCTATCAAGACCACATTACTCATCTGTCAGTATTTAAACCTCCATGGATTTGATTATTTGCACGTTGGTTTGCAGGGAAAACCAGGGGAGCCAGGAATGGATGTGAGTAAAGATTTTTTTTCCCCTGCTTCCAAGCCCGTCCATAATCATTTAGCTTGGTCTCCATTCAGCCTCACTTGTGCTGGCGTTCCTAGATGTCTTGCCAATTCAGGCTACCACTTTTCTGCGTGCACCTTCAGTCGTGCACAGGGTGAGGCGACGTAAATTTTGTGACCAGGGATTTGCTCCAAATGGCTGTGGACGGTGCGCGTGTAGCCCAGATTTTTTTGTCTGGTGGAAATCATGTGCACGTTAACTGCGCATGAATAACTGACTAAGTATTTCCAGTAGGTGGCAGCACCGATTTTCACAGTGCAGAGGTCAATGACAAAAGAGCAGAGGAAGATTACTTGTTGTTGTTGTTGTTGTTCTTGTAGTAGTTTTGTGGTGAATCTGAATATGCGTTCTTGTCCATACTTGTGTTCTCGTGTACCCGTTTTAAGTCATCTTCCATTGCCGAAGACCGGTTCCAATACTGATAACAGAAGTACAGAGGATGGTAAAAACCCCCAGATGTTGGTCTTGCTCCACCCTAAATATCTTAATACATTGGTTGCATCCTCACCAAACGAGACCAATCCCATGATTCATTGTACCCCGAGTTCTTTCTTGGAAGGCAAGTTTGCAAGACCGATCTTGCCAAGACCACAAGTACGGTGTTCACATTCATGGAATTGAGATTCACCCTTGGTGAGCAGCTGTAAGAAGAGCTTCAGAGGTACCTGCATATGTAATTTCACATCTAACACAAATGACTCTCTCTACAGGGGTTTCCAGGCCTAATGGGAGAAAAGGGTACTCGGGGCGACAAAGGAGAGAAGGTGGGCCTTTCATTGCATTGCTGTTTATATTTCACTTACCGACCCTGGTCCTTATAAAGGGATTTTGTTGTTTACTCACTGATTACGGAAGTTGAGCTGATGTTGGAGTGCTGTGGCGGGGATCTCCGCTTAATGAGTGCTTTTTCTGGCAGGGGGACCGGGGTGCTATGGGCAAAAAGGGCACCAGGGGGCAGAAAGGTGAACAGGGAGCCCCTGGCCTGGACCAGCCCTGTCCTGTGGTGCGTGAACTCCGTATTAGTCATCCCTTTGTAGACTCATAGCTTTCCACAGTAGAGACCGATGTCTGAGACCAAACGCTTCAATGAATGGGATTAAGTGCTAGGCTTTTAAAGCTGAAGTTATGTGTTTTGTTTTACAGTCCGATATTAACTTTCCTCTAGTAATTGGTCCAGTTGTAGAATTAGAACTAGATTTTTGCTCATGATGTATTTAGTTGTCAGAAATCAGATGTAACCTCGAAAGGTCAGATAAAACTAATGAGCATGAAATGCGCCACTTAATGCCTGTTGTTTATTAATTATCAGGGACATGATGGACTCCCTGTACCAGGGTGCTGGCATAAGGTCAGTGTTTTTATTATTTAAATCCATTTACTAATTTACATGACATCATTATGCCCTTAGCAGTGTCTGCTTACCCCTTGTGTATTTTACTTCTTCCGTTCTAAATTCTAGATTCTATAGAATTTATCCTCATTTTGAAAATGGACTGGGGTCACTTCGACCCCAAAAATAACACTGGGGTTGATCACTACTGTCAGAGATTTTAAATATCAAACTATATGTGAAGAAAAATACAGTATGTGTGAAATTAATGACAACACTCAGTAGATTTTGGTTATGTAGTGGAGCATCAACAAATGGTAGTACAGTCTGTATTAAAGCCTTTGAAAGAATGAATATTTTGTTCCTCAGCTCGATCTTGCACTCAAAATATGGGAAAAATCTAACCTTTGAGGCATAATTATACAGATATATCCAAAATTTCTGCTGATCTTAATTGAGGGTATCAGTGGTTCTGGAGGGCACTGTCTGGTTATTTATCAAAATAAAAAAAAAAACCTTGGTTATGTGAAATGTGTGTTTTGTCCTGTAACGTCATCTGTTTGTTTACTTGCAGTGATGGAAAATAACACTCATCTGCTCACACCTGTATATACTGGTAATGAATCTTTGTAAACTAAATGCATTTTTAATATTAATTTTTTTTTCTGAAAAAAAATTCTTTTTTAATTTAAATTAAATGTTTAGAATGTTATTTTCATATTATTGCCAGTGGTAATTTTTAATGGCATTATGTGTCATAGAACACGTTTAATGTAGTATTATAGAATAAAAGTCAGAGGCTTAAATCTTTGAAGTACTACACAATGAGAAATGTACTGACTATGTACAGTAAATGTGAAAACGTACTATTGTAGTAGTAATAGCAAACATACTCAGATCGAATTCAATGGACACAAATTGCTGCTAAAATCCTTAGTAATAAAGTGCCCTAATGTTATTTTGTTAAGTGGCTGGTAGAAAAGCCAATTACATTAGTGTGAAATTAACTGAAACTCAGAAATGTCGAAGACCTACCAGTATTAGTGCCCATTTAATTGGAATCTGATTTAAAGATACAGCCTGAGATGCAGGTGCTCCAGTGTAGCCATGGCAACCGAAGCGAGGGGATACAAAGATGCTGGTGACTGTAACGTAACCGGCTGGTCGCCACAGAGTGCAGAGTGAGTGGATGGGGTCACCACGACCCCAGATCACCACACAGCAGCACCAGATCAACCCGCCATTTTGACAAAACCTACAAAGTACGTTAGAAATATCGGCACACAACTTAAGATCGTTTCGTTAGTTATAATTTAACGAGGACCTTCTGCCCATATCTCTTCAAAAAAAATTGACAAATTTTCTTTTTATTTTTTTATGAGAATTCTTGTATATATCTAGGTTTCTTTATAACTGAACATGCTGAAATGATTGATATCTGGCATCATAAAACATGTATTTTTTTGTTTGTACATTGTATTACTAAATAATTGTCCTGCTATGGCATGATCACTTGTTTCATTATAACGTCATGCAAAATATTTAATTTGGAGTTGCTGAATATTTCTTGTGCTAATTTTTATTTGTATATGTAAACAATCCAGATTTAGCCGGGTTATTCATAATAAAATATTTTGCTTATGAATAGTATATTCCTGAAAACAGCTTTTGCGATCGTTTCAGTAAAAACAGCTGCAATCTTCTCAAGACAAGAAAGTACCAGTAGAGCGCATTGTAAGTCGTATCATTAATTTTAGGATTGTGATTCCCTTGGCTTGCTGTAGTTTATGGCAATCAAGCTACATGTTATACTTCAGTTATCCAAATGCGCAGCCCGAAGACAGCATCTTATTTCTTTTCGAAGCTCTCATCTATAATGCACTGTAGATACCTTTATAATGCGGTATAATGCAACCTCAATTCTTATAATAAACATTATAATGCATTAATACAGTACCTATAGTACATTACGATGACTGCTTTAAGTAAAGTGTTACCCTTATTTCTGAAGAAATCAGAAAACAGAAATCATCATTTTCTCATTCACTGGTTAGAACCCATCCAGAGGTCCCAAACACATTTTAAATGCACAGTTCAGATATTCAATATATGCAGCATATTGTTACCCGTTATGATCTTACCAAACCCTGGTAAGTTATCTGTTAGGCGAAAATATGTGTTCAAACAGACTATCCAAACCTGCAGATTTTCAATGGAAAGACCTTGAAATGAATTGCTCACTATTCTGGAGAGCAAGAGTTAAATTTACACTATTATACACAGGAAATTATATACCTTTCTGTAGCAACATTTGAAGAGGAGTGCAGCAGTGTTTCTTAAGAGACCAGATAAACAGAATTTGAATTTTTGTGATACAACATGATTGACAAACACTCAGAAGTCAAGGAAATATGAAGGAGAGAGAAACAACTATTGAAGGAATAAAATATACCCTCTGGGTATCTTTCACAGTGTATTTGTAAAAACACAATAATTGAAATTGCATTATAAATTGGAATGCATTTCCTCATTTTAACCACCATGAAAAAATGTTCTGGCTTATGGGATGTTTATGAAATTATGCCATATTTCATACACTTTTCAAGTGAATCATGTAACGTTTTATACTTTTTATACATTTTGTCTTGTACGTTTTATATTTGTATACAGATTTGTGTTTTATGTTGTTTTTTTAATATAAATTGATCTGCTTACACAAAAAATAAAGTATCACTTTTGTAAGTTGACACGTTGTCGGTGTCTGCTGTGGGGCACTGTTGGGTTGAATATCCACACTGGATAAAATCACATTTTACTACTTTCTTCTGTAGCTTCCAGCATTTAACAGTTTGAGTATTTATACGAAGATAGCTAATTGCATTTTGCCTTGGGGCATGAATGAACTTGGGGCGCAATGAATCATTGATTTGGACTCGTTTAGCGAGGATGCAACTGATGTGTTCTTGATATTTTGGGGGGGGGGGGGGCACGAATGAAGTCCGGGGCCTTTTTACCGTCCTCTGTACTTCTGTTCTTAGTACTGGAACCGGTCTTCAGCAATGTAAGATGATGTAAAACAGGTACATGAAAACGCAGTACGGTCAAGTACGCATATTGAGATTCATCCCGACTGTCTAGAAGGTTCTCTATTCTACCTATCTTGTGATGAGCCACTCCTGTCCCAGGTATTTACAGGTCGTCCGTGAAATTACCATTCATATAGACAGGACACCGATAACCTTAGGGTAGTCTGGTTTGTCGGTGTAAGTTTGGTTTATTTAATTTTTGTTGTTGAAGAATTGTTTGATCAAACATACACAATACTATGGGAATTCGTAATTAGATAAGGTATTCTTTATTTGGATGGTGTGGTTACTCTATTAATCGGTTTTGTTGTATTAGGTTAACAGTTTTAATTTATTGTTCCTTGTTGTTAACCCTTCTTAGTAAATTCTTGTTTTATTTAATTTTAGTTTTATTCAACAGGTAAAGCTTTGTCCACAGGACAGAATCCCCCACCCCCCGCCCATACTGGAGGAAAATACTTTCTTACTGCTTATAAATTGATCTGATCGATAATAAATGATCCTGTGATGCAATATATTAGAAAGCTAGTTTAATCCCTTCAGGGTCTTGACTGTGACTAACTGTCTGACTAGGGAAGTGGGAGATATTCTGAATTAAGATGTATTCTGATATTTCATCTGTCTGTGACCAATGGGTGGCGTAATGCTTAGTGACACGGACTCTTTAACCTGCTAGTTCCAGTCCCTAAAGCCCTTAATGAACCACTGAAGAAGGAACCTTTTTTGCTATGGTTCAATACCAAGCTGCGTGTGGGCTATGAGAACACTAATTCAGGGCCTGCAGAAGCCCTTCATGGTGAGTATCGTGGATGCTGTTTCCTACCAGACAAGTTCATCATCACGTGAAAGCTGACCTGGAATGAAACCAGCTACGGTACCACCGCCCCCCCTCCAGAGATCGCTGCGGGGGCAGTCACTTTGTCCACAGCGTGGACATCTCGTCCGACGGGCAGTTTGCCCCGTCGATTTGCAACAGCTTTTGAGAGTCAAAATCTGCTAAGAACCAACAAGTTGGAATAAATTAAGAATTTTACATTGTACTCGTGTTATTTCTTAAACTGTGATCAGATTGTTTTTTAAATGTAATTTATAACTTTTGATGGGAGTATGTGTACACAGACTAAAAAGCAATGTCTGTCAGACCCATAGAATAATTACTTACCATTTCCCCCAAAACATATTTACATGTATATACATTAAGAAATTAAAAGACTACATTTTCATTTTCGAGTAAATATGTTTCTTATTTTTATAGAACGATATCTGAAGCGTTGCGTTATAGTGGAGTAGGAGACTTTCGGATGCGATATCATAACACCGCTTCGTTACGCAGCGCTTAAACGCGGCAAATCTCCCAGCGAGCTGCGTTGCCTATCCTGCCACCCAGCGGTCAGTGAGGGTACTGCAACTCCAGCGCAGGCTCAGCTGGGGGTCATGTGACCCCACGATTTCAAAGCGCTGATGTAGCATTACTGAGTTCTAGCACCTTGGATATTTCATTCATTTAATGTACTGATGCACCAGTTATTCTCCCTGTAGCACAGTTTCGTCGGATTGCATGCCGTCCTGTACACTAGGAGCAACGCGCATGTAATTCAGTAACAGATCCAATACAAATACCGGCGTTTGAGCCCTTTACGTTTGATTTATAACACGTGCGGTGCGCCTCTGGGTTTCAGAGGAGAGACACCACCTTCCCTGAATGCGGCATTTATTGGGACCTACGTGCTTGCCTGCTTGAATGGGGTAAGCAAATAACTTTGAAGATTAAGTGCAATATTTTGTTTTTATATGTTAAGTTTAACTCAAAGAAGGCCCTTTTCCTCAGCATTTGGTTTCTGTTTAATTACATTTAGCTGGCAACCAAAACTGCTTAATGTTAATGTGATGGGGCACTTAATGCATTAACATTAAAAGTGTGTAAATTAGATATTTGGCCCTGCATAACCAGTTTTCAAAACAATAGCTAAAAGCGGTTGATTTTAGGCAGACTGCATTGAAATGCATTCGGCGTTTTCAATAGAGGGACTTGTTTTACGAGAACTTAATTATGGGAGTTCTAGTTCGGGGACAGTTGAAATAAATGTACGCGAGCACGGCCATCTAGGAGCTGTAGGCGCTGCACTTAATAAGAAACCGGGTCATTTGATGGATTATTTAATATTCACCCGTAGCTCAGCGTTTCACTGCTGCCGCCGCCTTAACCCGTGCTTCAGTGGTGTGCATGTCCAGTAGCACTGGCAGACCTTCTCCCCCATGCATATTTTATAATTAAATGCGCATTTTGCATGGTAGTAATGTTGATGGGTTTTTTTTTTTTTTTTAAATCGCTTCAAGAGCGAGATTTTAATGTTTCATACCTATTAGTCTGTTGTTTTTGTCAGTTTCTCACAAATGCATTTCTGTCAGTAATGCATGGGGTTACAAATTTAATGACTCCTTTCTGATGTAAGGTCTGTATTAAGCATGAAGTCGGCTGATCCGACATTTGATCAGTGTAAAAACCAATTAGTCTTGTTAGCAGTACACCATTCCTAAGCAACTTTATGAATTGCTTTTGTGTTTATGAATCATGCATATTTTTCTAATACCGGTATAGGACGTTAATGCAGAATGTATTATGAATATGCGGTATTAATAATATTGCGATCACACTGTAAATATGTAAGGGGGGAATAAGCGCAGTGGAAATGGGATATCGTGGTCTAAAAGGGTTGTTGTTTAATGGTGATTTGTCTTGTTAGTGCATTTTGAATTGGTCAGACGTAGATTTTGTACCCTATTGTAACAAAAATTCACTGAATGTTCATCACTGAGACCTATAATGCTGGACGGCTGATTGGTATGATCTGCATGTAGTTACTCGTAACATCAACAGACACCGCACACACTAGGTGAACCTGACCTGTAGTATTAGATTAGCAAATTTACACTCGTCGGTTGCTTGCTAAACGAGCCGGATAAAATTTTGCATTGCATAAACGTATTGCAGTACAACTTTTATTGCCTTTAGATTCGAATACTGTTAAATTTTCCAGTTCTAGCACTTGCAGACAGCGCTATTAGATTCCGAAAGCGGAAGCCGATAGTGAATGTATTTAGGAGGGACTTATGTGATTCGACCAATAGGAATACAGAATGGTCGTGATTGACAGCCCCGACAAACGAATCGTATGACATTTTATTGGGGGGTCATTTATCCGGTCCTATAAAAACTGCCACGAGTTGGCATTGTAAGGGAGAATCCATCTTGAAGGCAGATTTGTGGTGCGGGGTAGTTTAGCAGTAAGTAGACATGAAATAATTAAAAATGATCACCGACGCCGATCTTTAATGTCGGCGATGGCGTTGACGTGTCCCCTCTCAGCTGAATACGTGGCGCAATTGCTCACTTTGCCTTGTGCGTTGAATGATGGATGCATTTAAGTATTAGCTATGAGCCTCTCGCTGGTTTGCATTGCAAGCCTGAGGCCTCGCCGAATAAGCAGTTATGTAAGAAGGAAATAACCCGTTATGCGGCGTGGATGATGTAATAACACTTTGTAAGTGTATCCGTATTAATGCGACGTGTTACACGTTTGCAGGTGTTTGGGGAAGTGTGCAGTAACTGTCCCAGTAATGCTGAAGTTGTTAGGTGTCGATCGAGTCCCGTTTAACCAGTCAAAATGCACGCATGCTTTTATTCATCCCCGGCTCCAAGCAAAGCAGATTGGTAACCGGGCGGAGACAGGCAGTTTTTGGGATCTAAGCGCTTTCCTCCGGTGCAGATAAGCCGCGATGTCCGACACGGAGCAGCAGTTCATGGAGACCTCGGAAAACGGCAACGAGGGCGACGATCTGAACGGGGCCGAGGCCGCCGAGCAGCCGGACGACCAGGAGGAGGAGGAGGAGGAGGCGGCGGCGGCGGAGGAGGAGGAGGAGGAGGAGTTGGAAGGCGACTTGCAGCTCGACGCTGAGGATGGCGGGCGGATCAACGCCAGCAAGGGCGAGGAGGACGCGGGGTGAGGCCCGGCGACTGGGATAAGCGCCTTTGTTCCGCCGTGCGCCGCTTTATGGGGGATGGGCAGTAGGTCCTTGTCGGGGTGGCCGTCTCACGCCGGCTTATGGGTTTGCTGTAAGTTTTGCTCAGTGATCAGGCCATGTGGATGACTGCGGTGGCCTGGCTCCCTCCTGCGTCTTGTCAGAATAAAGAGCAGCTCTGATGCTCCGTTATACGGTCACATGTTCGTTACAAACCCTGCACTGTCTGTGGTCATGTTCTGTGGCAGGAAGGCCGATTGATTGGGGTTAACGGGCAGTATATTGGCTTCTGGCCGATTTCAGTCATGCATTTGTTAAACTGGTGGAAATTTCAGGTCCAGAAAGTAAAAGTCCAGACCAGGATTTTGTTACAACCATCTAGTTGAGTACTCTCTTATTGTGATTCTGTATGCACAACTGGTTGGTTGAAACAAAATCCTGGTGTGGATTTTTACTTTCTGGACCTGAGATTCTCACCTCTGGTGAGAAGGCTTTCCAAAGTTAGGTTTTTCATATATGCTGAAAAGTATCTTTATTTTCCAGCAAAATGTTTGTTGGCGGACTCAGCTGGGACACGAGCAAGAAAGACCTCAAAGATTATTTCTCCAAGTTTGGGGAGGTGACTGACTGCACAATCAAGATGGACCCTAACTCGGGACGGTCGCGAGGATTTGGGTTCATCCTGTTCAAAGATGCCACGAGTGTGGAAAAGGCAAGCTGACCCCCTCTTCAATTAGGCTTCATGTTTTTCATTGTCATGCATATGTGGTACAGTGATTCCCCCAGACCCTTGTGCTACAATAGGACATTGCAATAAAAAAGTAACCAGCGGCTTCCCCAATAATGTATACCTTTTATCCTTAGCTACTCCTGTTTTTCAACAAATTGAGCATTATGCTAACAACGTAGAGGTTGTGGGATCAAATCCCAGGGAGCGCACACAAATTGCTAGTCGCTTTTGATAAGTCAAATTAATGAGTGATTGTATTGTAAATAGGCAATGGGTAGTGATGCCATGATTGACTCACAGAGCACATTTACTAGAGATGCATTGGAAATGGAAGCGTTCAGAATACGACCGATGGTTAATTCAGCCTTTCTTTGCCTCCACAGGTGCTTGAACAGAAAGAGCACAGGCTAGATGGGCGACAGATTGACCCAAAGAAGGCAATGGCGATGAAAAAAGAGCCAGTTAAAAAAATATTTGTCGGGGGTCTCAATCCAGAGACGACGGAGGAGAAGATCCGGGAATACTTCGGGACCTTCGGCGAGGTCTGCCATGTTAAATGAAGCCAGATGTCTTCAGAGAAATATAATCCTCGCTTTCCTAATTTGCATTCGTACATCGTTCTCCAGATTGAAACCATCGAGCTTCCAGTGGATCCAAAGACGAATAAAAGGAGGGGATTCGTCTTCATCACGTTCAAGGAAGAGGCACCTGTCAAGAAAGTGCTTGAAAAGAAATACCATAACGTTAGCGGAAGCAAGGTGTGTGTTGGCTGAGGGGCCGTGCATGACATGGGTGAATTAAAATGTGCACTGTTACTTTAAGGAGTCTTATCAGAATAGTACATGCCTAAACTGAGATGATTTAATGTTCACTGTGCAACTCCCCCCTCCCATAGTGTGAGATTAAAATCGCTCAGCCCAAGGAGCTGTACCAGCAGCAGCAGTTCGGCGGCCGTGGCTATGGACGTGGCAGAGGTCGAGGTACCGAGCATTCGGCAGAGTTGAAACAATGTCTTTGTGGCGTCCGGCACCGCAGTGATGCAATGTATTCTCGTTTTAGGTCAGGGCCAGAACTGGAACCAGGGCTACAACAGCTACTGGAATCAAGGCTATGGCAGTCCGGGGTACGGATATGGTGGCCAGCAGGGCTACGGAGGCTACGGCACTTATAGCAACTATGACTACTCGTCTGGTTACTATGGCTATGGAGGGGGCTATGATTACAGTAAGTGTAGACCTCTGAGAGTGCTCTGATTTGGCTGGCATCTTTTTTCAGTATTGTGGTTTTCAGCCTTACTGCCCTTCTTCCAGACCAGGGCAATACAAGCTATGGGAAATCTCCAAGGCGTGGAGGCCACCAGAGCAACTACAAGCCATACTGACTGTGCGGGGCACAGGTACGAGCGCGTAGCGCTCATGTCTCGCCTGCCTGGTTGCAGACTGCTTGTTTGGCGGTTCCGATTGTAATTGAGGAATGGATCTCTTGGGACTGGATTAAAGTAGGAATCAGTCACTGACTAGCCAGCAGAGGTGGAAATTTCTGGTTCAAAAACTAAAAAAATCCAGACCAGTATTTAGTTTCAACCAACCTGTTGAGTACTCTGACTCTTTGTACTTGACTGGTTGGTTGAAACAAAATCATGGTCTGGATTTTTACTTTCTAGACCTAGAATTTCCGCCTCTGTTTACTGGTAACTTGAAGTGGCCATACACCCTCACCATGGTTTTTGGAGGCTCAGACTTTCTGTAGGCATGGTGGTGGTCCTCAAAGAGCACAATAGCTAATGGGGACCTCAGTCTTGATATTTTGGAGTTTTATTAAGAATCTGTCTTGATTTGGTCCGGCCAGACAGATCTCTTCTCCTCCTGCATTCCTGAATTTGCTGTTTCGTTGGTACTCGTTTTGAGGACAGGAACTATATAGCATACTTTCTTTTTTGCTTTGCCTTCCAGGAATGAAGTGAGTCAAAGCAAGACCCTGTGCAGCGATGGCGGCAGCAAACACGGGACCTGACTCGCCTTCGGAGTCTGCAGAGTTGGACTCGTGCTCCATTTTGTACAGTCGAGGAACTGGGGAGGCAAATGTCACTTTTCCTTTGTTTTATATATATATTTTTTTGTTTTTTTTTTTTGTCATACACATTTCCAGAGATGGAAGTGTTATTTTTACTGTACTTTTTGGTACCTTTTTTGAATCTAATGTATTGTATGGTTGTATTTTACATGTGTATTGGATAACTTGCGAGGAATGAGATCAGAGACTCCAGAGCTTTTGAAATGAACAATTAGACATTTTTTTTTTTTCCTCTCTTCCCCCATGTTTCTAGACTTTTCCTTTTCGTATATCATTCTGGCTTGCCTGGGGTGTTGAGGGCAAGATTCCAAGAACAAATGATTTAAATTTAATTGTAAGCTTTTTTTTTCCTAGTTATTTGGTGAGTGTTGACATGTAGACAAGGGCAACCCAGCTTTTTTTTTTGTTTTTCAAAATTTATCTGCATTTTTAAGTGGCTTTTGATAGTGTAATTAAATCCATGAACTGCACACCTGCTCATGTATAGGCATTTCTCTTCCACTGGAATTTAATTCCACTAGTGTCCTGACAAATTCTTAGAAATAAACTTTTGGTTTAATATTCGCGTGGATGTTTGATTATTAACTTATGATTATGATCGATATAGACTCTGGCAGTTATATGAATTGTTGCTATTTTGATATAGATATTGGCTGCTTGTAAGACTCGTGTTTTGGCTGTTCTTTGTATTAGGTGTTGAATATAAATATTGATTTGGATTGGGTGTGCATTCTGTGAGTTTCATACAAAATACCTCTAACGTTACTCCTATGAGAATTTCTAAAGGCACTGTATCGGCCTTTTGATCCAAAAAAAAAGCCTTAGAAAGGCTGTCTGGTCATTTTTGTATGTACTTCCAACATACATTTGTATTAAACTTGCTTCAAACAAAACTATGAATGAAACTGCTATGTAAATTCAACGATCCTTCAACAAAATGAAAACATCAGAACGATCGATCAAAGGGATTTAAAGTGATGCAAAATTGTGTATGACCAAGCACCATTTCTGACATTTGCCAGTTCAATGTCAGCCGTAATGCATCATTTACGCCGGATGCAATCTGTCCCCTAAGCTTAAAGACGGCATTAACAAGCTCGTTCTTCAGTAACTAAATTTAATCTACCTATTATAAGCCACACATACTTAAGAATGAATAAATTTGTTTATACTCATATTAACTTAGTCATTGATGTGTTTCATTCATAAATTACCTGTGAAGAAATGGGCACTTTGCTCTACACGATCAGCCATAACATTAAAACCACTGACAGGTGAAGTGAATAACATTGATTATCTCGTTTCAATGGCACCTGTCAAGGGTGTCGTTATATATATATAAGGCAAGTGAACAGTCACTTCTTGAAGGTGATGTGTTGGAAGCAGGAAAAATGGGCAGGAGTAATGATCTGAATGACTTTGACAAGGGCCAAGATGTAGTCGACTGGGTCAGAGCATGTCCTAAATAGCAGGTCTCGTAGGGTGTTCCTGGTATGCAGTGGTCAGTATCTACCAAAAGTGGATCAGCGAAGACCAACTGGTGAACTGGTGATGGGGTTGTGGGATCGCAAAGTTCACTGATGTGTGTGGAGAGCAAAGGCTAGCCCGTTTGGGCCGATCCCACAGGAGATCCCACGACGCAAATGGAGAAGTGAAGAGGCAAAAGATAAAGATTGAAGAAAGGAGATACTGTCAAAAGATCAATGCACTTTAATTCACTGAAGTGGTCAGTGTTGAGGTTGAATGGAAACTTTTGTTTGCTAAACTGTCATAAATGTGAGACAGTCCAGGGTTACAATTATCCCCTTATCTGTCATCTGCTTGTCTTGTTGGAAAGGGCAGAGAGTCATGTGGGCCCAATGATTTAGCACCCACTCCCCTGCAGGTGTTGGCCTAGCTGGTGAATGGCTCAGAGGGCTAAGTCTGTGCACCTGTGATCAGAAGGTCACTGGGACAAGCCCTGGCCTTGGCAGAATAGTCACATGTCTGTTGACTCTTGAGTAAGACCCTTAACCCCCAGCTCCCTGGGTGCTGCTGTGGGTGGCTGCCCTTCACAGCCAGCTTGCTCTCACCTACATAGTGCATGTTGGGGGAGGCATAAAGAGGATTTCCCCACAGGGATCAATGATGTTGTTTTTGTACTACAACAACAACAGAGAGCTATAAACTTGCTTCAAATACTCCAGCGCCTTAAAGCCAGTTTAAATAAAGAAAAAGAAATTGCAGTTTCTATTGATTCATGTATGTCTTTTCAAAAAAGGAAAATTAAAATCTAACAAGTCTGTTTTTGTAGCTTTTCATGGGACATGAAAATAATGATTAAAAAATGCCCCCTGTTGGTATGGTGACGCTCACATTTGTGCCTTCAGAGAGTATAATTGCCAAGACCTGGTCCACTTGATAGATCTAGAGGTACCATCAATCTCACCAAGAATACCTGCTGAAATGGTAACACCTACTTCTTGTTTATACTGCCTGATTTCTCCCTGTCTGCTCAGTTACGCCCACCCCCACATACACACAATGTCCTAGCACGTTCTCTCTAGTTTGTGTACGCTGTCAACTAGCAATGAACAAAATGAGGCTTCATGAACCATTTGCAGCCTTTTTTGACCCTGGTAGATGGTGCTCTCGGTTCAAAAAGGGCACAGTGCATACTCCAAAGCAAACCATGAGCGCCATATAGTGGGGGTCAAAAAATACATCAATGGTTTTGTCCATCGCTAACGTCAACAGTGGGCGTCACTCAAGAGAAACGACTGAGAAACTCAACAGGAAGCAGAGCAGGGCTATCTTATACCCTCATGCAGATCCTCACGTCAAACCCACCTTACTCTGACAGGCACACCAACTAGGTGGGCCGGGCCTTTAAAGGCGAGGAACAGTGGTCTCTTAGAGCATTAGCGGTCATTGCTGAAGTATGGCATTACATCACATGCGTCTCACAGTATTTACTGCGGTGTGTATTACCAGGATCAGTACTGAATGGAGACGTGACAAAGACAGCAGGGTTTGGAGAATAGAAGTACCTTAAAGCTAGCGATGTTACCTTTGAAATCGAGGCTCTGAGGCGTGCATCGCGTATGCAGGGCAGTGACTGCTGGAGCCTTTGCTTCGAGGCTTGTGTCCTTCTCAGAGAATCACAGAATCACAGAATCGGCTTCCCACAATGGCGTCCCGTTGATTCGTTTTCAGTTAGGAATTGTCGATGGAAGGGGGTGAAGCCCTGTGCGATTTGTGGGTTTGTATCGGTTGCTCTCAGGATTTGGAGTATCGTGTGGAAGAGGTCACTGTGGAGAGCGGAAACATTTTTTGGTTGGTTGGTTGATAAGATCAACTATCGATTCCAGGTGGAAATTCTTGACATTGTTATTGTGTTCTTCTTTCTTGGTGTCCGTCCTACTATTTAAAAACTAAAACCACCAAGAAAGAGACAATATTCTCCAGTTTGAACACAGGGCCTTCATATATAGTCTCTAGAGAAATTGGCTAAGCCCTAATGCAGTGAAACTTCTTTTGGTTCTGAAGAAAAATCAATAAAAATGTTCCTTCCCACACACAGTTGCATCCCGTTGTCTTTATTAAAACCTTAATCCCAGCTACACGTATCACCCAGTTGAAGCCTGTACATGTATTATAATCTTTTCCCTCATTTTATTCAACACAGCCAAAACATTATATCTGTGTATTATATATTGCCCAACAGGTGGCACTGGTGTACACTTTGGTATATGAGGTTTCGGGTAAAAAAAACCTTTTGGTGAATCAATAGGCTGGAAAACTGCAAACTGAATCTAGCAAAAAAGTACCCAACTACTTAAGGGCCAACACAAACCCACACACAGCACCTTCACAGTCTGCTTCCCTGCCAAAGGCTGTCATCTCCTGTTTTCTGACCCGCTGTGTCATATCTGTGGCTTCTCGTTCTGATGGCAGACAGCTGCTCATCATTAATAAGGAGCAGTTAAGGACAAGACTAACAGGGTGAAGTTATCATTTATAATTTTAACAGTTTCCACTGCAAATGAATATAGAAATTTGGCTGCTGCCATACATTGTTAGAACTATCTGTTTTGGTTCTCAATCATCCAGGACATGATGATCCGAAGGGCTTGAATCAAAGGCAACTGGACTTCTTTTTTCAGTTTCATGCAGTCATTTCACCTCCCATCCGAAAGGCTTCTTCAGATCTAAAAGTCTGATGGGGAGTTCCAGGTATTTATCCTCTAGTGGGGTTGACACCTTGAAAGTGGGCGGTGACACACCCTGCTGACCAATGGGTCGTTAGGGTCACTTGGGGCAGAGTGTGGATCAAGATGTGAAACCTTGGCTCCAACTGAACCAAGGTGTGTACCATTTACAGGTGGTTGCCTTTCAGATTTAAATCGTGATTAAAATTAGAAGTTAGAATTGTCATCAGGACCAATTAGTAAAGCAAATAGCCCTATCGCAGCCGAATGATGTCTATGAAAATTTCTACATTGACTTGTATTTAGCAAGCACATTCTGTATATCCAAAATTACTAAGGGGCCGTGAAATTAACTAGTATTAATTCATTTATTAACTATTAACACTGAAATTATTTTGCTAAGCACAGGATTTTAACCTTAGACCTTCCGATCATCGGCACAAGTCCTAACCCACGGATGTCCAAAAACATTATAACTGTACTCAATACTATTAAGCGCTGTTTCCGCCCGGTTTCGAACCGGGGACCTTTCGCGTGTGAGGCGAACGTGATAACCACTACACTACGGAAACTTGCGGTGTCTGTAAAAAGGTAAAATGTATAGTACCCGGTCACGTGTGTGAATAACAAATGGTTAAAACGATTTAGTAACATATAGTTCTCTCAAAGCACGACTTTTCAAGGTATCATTGTCACTAGATGGTGCTATTGTAAACATTACGCAATAAGCAGCTGATTTAATGATTAGAAGATAACCATGTTAATAAATCAAGCAAATATTAACTTAAAATAATGGCATACTTTTTCATTTGGGAAACACTGATAAAAAAAAAAAAAACATACACATTCCTTCCTACACGTTTGTTTTAATGTATTTTTATTGAAATTTATTCGGCCCATGGAATGCAGATGTAAGTAGGAATCATAACTCCCAGCAAAACGGAAAATAAGTATGATCAACGTTCATGACCTTTATTCCAAATTACACGGTTATTAACCTTTGCTTTTAAAATGCTGAAATGTTGGTTCCAAAGGTGAAAATGCGACTGAAAAGGTCAAATATGCATCATTAGTGGAAAACAACATAATCTTGGTAAATCCATATTACTATTTTTTTTTGTTTCAAAAGAGAAATGTTTCCTTCTATGTTTACTTGCATTTTGCGTCTTTTATTTAAATCCTTTGAAAATTGTTATAGTATTTTTTTTATATTATTTCAAAAAAGCTTTGTTTTTATTTCTGAACAAAAGAGGGCAGTATATGTGTAGTTTCGCTTCACAGAACAGATGCTTGTACATAATGTACTCATTGGGCCTTACAAATGTGATGATGTCTACTGCATATGTTCCCGGTCTCTGCCTAGAGAAACGTCCCCAGCTTCACACTATAAATTTAGTGACCTCCACAGAACTCACTTAGTGGTCACCTCAGACCTTGGTAAGAATTCAAGAATTCGATTCAAATTCAGTAGAATCAAATATGTCATTTAGTAGCTAATCAAATGCCTATGTTACTATGATAAGTAAAAATCATTTGAGTCTCACGATTAACGTCACATCACATGCGTGTTTATTATTACAGAACAGCCCGTGAGTATCACAGTAACAATTCTTGTTTATGTAATTTTTCACCATCGGCCATTATGGATCAGTGAGGTAGCAGACTGCTCTGGGATCAGGATTTAAGTCTCCACCTGGGTTCCATGTGTGTGGAGTTTGCATGTTCTCCTCGTGTCGTCGTGGGGTTTCCTCTGGGTACTCCGGTTTCCCCCCACAGTCCAAAAACATGCTGAAGTTATTGGGAGTTGCCAAATTGCCCCTAGGTGTGCATGTGTGTGTGAATGGTGTGTGTGTGCCCTCTGATGGGTTGGTGCCCCATCCTGGGTTGCTCCCTGCCTTGCGCCCGCAGCCTCTGGGACAGGCTCTGGACAACTCGTGACCCTGAACAGGACAAGTGGTTACAGAAAATGGCTGGCTGGCTGGATGGATGGATGGATGGATGGGTAAGCCATTATCATTTTAGACACCTAGACATACTTTGTTCCTGGGATGTTTCAGTCTCTAATACCAGTTAAATGACTTCAGTGTTTACGGGTTGTTTTGCCATATTACACTTAGGAGAAGCTTATGTACCCTTATTTAGGTTTTCTGAGTTCCCCCGTCTCCAAAGCGGTCACCTGAAATTTCTTCTGGCAGCCACAACCGAATGGCGGAACATAACCCTTCAAAATCTGTCCCCCAAACAGGAAGTCCATTTTATTTTATTCACCCATTTTAGATGGCCATTTTATTTTCCAGTCCCAAGAGGTTTTGTGGCCGTTTGGTGGATGATGAGTAAGAAGGGAGTCAAATGGCTTCACACTCTCAAAAGCATCTCTTGTGGGATTAGCGTAAAAAAAAACTGAATACATTTTTATGGGGGTGACATTTACAATCTTTGCTACTGCAGTAAAAATAGTCAAAATGTCATATGTATGAAATATGGCAAGGATTATTATATATGCAATAGATTCACATGACAGTACAAATGGGAGTGGAACTAGCTGTGGTCTAGAAGGTTCGTTTACAAGATACTACTGCTACAGGACACCCAGCATCTCCCGGCTATATGTGTTCTGGCTGAGAAAACGTGCCCAGAGCCTCGCATCGCAGCTGATGCCAAAGAGCTTCTATAGTGCCTCATGTAACACCACAAAACCCAGGAGTAGCTGTGGGTGGAGGTTTCAGAGGACTGCCTATTCTACCCGCCCCCGTCGAGGCTACTAATAATGGGACTCCACAGGCCCCCAGGACTCACTGTTGTCAAAATGTCAGTATTGACCTTGTAAGTGTGCATGCAGGTGGGGGGCAAAAATCAGGTGACGAGTTCGTTTGTTGACTTAGTGCGGGACCACACATCCAGGCCTGATTTTACCCCGCCTGCCTTCCCTGTGAATTTCACTTATGCAAAACCACAACATCAGTAGTCATATTCCGACGCGGTTCCCCGGTCAGGTGTATTTGAATGACTGAAGACCTGTGCAGGTGTTTGTGACTCTGAATTATTTACATAGCTGCAATCATTTCTTGATTTTTCTCGACGCTGTCAGAAAGCAGGACACCGTTACAGTCAATCTTTTCTTGTCACCAGGAGAAAGTTTTTCAACCTCATTTAATTTGGTATTTTAATGCAGCATTTACAGTTAAAATTCAGGGTTAACCAGGTATAATTCTGCACATAAAATGCATGCATTTGACACTTTTCTGTATGTTTAATGCCTGTTTAGTGACTCATGAAAAATCATTTTACGTGATATTATGACCACATCTTTGAATGGAGTAAAATTTAAAAGACTGAATATTTTACAACAGATTAGAATGTCATGAAAGTCATATATATATATCATTTTCATAATTTTATATATATATATATATATATATATATATATATATATTCAAATGCATTTCATCAAACTTTAGGGCACCCGGTGTGACCGAAAGGTAACCATCATAAGTCACAAAGTTAATGGACGCTTCTGGAACCTTCCGTCTATCATGAGACAGCAGGAACAGAACCAGAACAGAGATGTTACAGAGATGTTAAGATGCTGTGTGCATAAAAATGAGTAGATGCTTAGAAATACTTTTTGTTTATGTTCTGTTTTTGCCTCTTGGAGCTGTGCTCGTCTGGCGTCTCGCAGCTGCGCTAAACGGTGGGGTCCTAATGACCCCCGCCTCCCCCCACCCCAGCACTCACCACCCACACACTTATAACAGACACCCCATCTCTAGACTTCACCCTTGCCTCTCTGTATAATGAGGATACAGGACGTTCACACTCTCTGTAATTATCTGTGCGGTGTTTCAAATCCCTTTGGTACAGATGAGTCTGGAGAAACATACAGTCAGATTGTACTGTTACCTTAAAAAAAGCATTTATACTGACTGAATGCATCAAAATAAATGAGCGAACTTTGTGACTGCGACGGCAAGTGCTTAGTGCTTCTCGGAGGTGCAGAGCAGACAGTGAGGGGGGATTTCACCCAGAAAACGGAAAGGCACAGTGACCAAAAAAGACATGCCATCACCTGCCGTAGGTAACACCATACAGTCATCCCCCACTCCGTTCACTTACAGCCGAAATGGACACGTGGGTGGAGTTCTGACTGCTGACTGATGGGAGGCCATGGAAACTTGGAGATGGAGGAACGTTGCTATTCCGGAGGAAGCCGTTGGCATGGTAACCATGCCCTGATAGAACACATGAGCCAGTAGCCTGGCTAACAGTGCCAGCATCAGACTGTTGGTAGTAAGCAAGGTTAGAGACTTTAGGTACAAGAACATATACAGGTGACCAATAACTTAGATCTCATCTCCTTCTGGCTCGCTGAGGAGAGTGATGCAGCCTGAATCTCACATTCGTTGTTAGGTCAGATTGTAAAGCGCGCTAGCTGCAGGTAGTGGCTGAGAAGGTCCTCTTTCTGTGTGAGTCGGCCCGCTTGTCTGCGCATGACTCTCCTCCGATGACTTGAGACGGTGGGCTCTTTTCCTGTAGAGAAGTGTTACATAAACTCTGATGCTTGCGTGGGTGTCTTGTGTAAGTGGCTTTAAAACTCCGGCGAGATGCTATTTGCTCGCTGACAAACCCTAAAGAGTTTCCTCCTTTTGAAAACCCACAAGTGATTATTGTTGTTCCATAATTTTACAAAGCAGTCTCTTTATGTAGATTCCCTCCACAACTGGTGGAAAGTCACACATTGGCCAGAATTGCACTTAATGTACATGTTTCTTCTGGGTACTCATTTCACCTCCACAATCCATGGAAACGGGTAAACTGGTGCTTCTAAATTGCACAGAGTGTATGATTATGTGCCTGACACTTTGTGTGCAAATGTCCTGTGATGGAGTACCATCCTCCCCAGAGAATATCCCCACCGGGTGCTCTGAGCTGCTTGGCATAGGCTTCAGGGCAATTCTTGGATTTTTTTAAGGTGGGACGCAAAACAGCAGCCATAATTCATACAGGGAGGCAAATCTTACCATTAGCCAATGATATGTTTTGAATTGGTAAGTGGCAGGCAATGGGGCATCCCGGGGCCAATCAGCTTTCAGCCCCTATGGCCCCGCCCCTGCATAGACACCTGGATAGGCTCCAGGGCCCCCTGAGACCCTGTACTGTATAAGCAGTTATAAAGAGGGATCGATTGTGTCACTCATTATATTTTCTTGATTGAAATGACACTCTGGGACTTTGCTGTGATGGACAAATTACTAGAACATGAAGCAGAGTAGTGGAAACCCCACTGTCCATCATTCCACTTCACGTTCAGTCAATTTACCACATATATCCATGAATTTATAAACTGTGGGGGCATTTCCTGGTACCACTTATACCTTCCTGCCACTGACATTCCACTTACACTCCTGGCTAAAATTGTGGAAACACTTCCAAATTTTAGAGATGGCAGAACTTTATTCAGCTGTTGCTCCGGTTACTTATTTAATCACCGGATGTATGATATTTATAACATTCTTTGATTGTTTATAGACATAACTGCCAGTTTTTGTGTAATAATTTTTAAAGTGTACTGCCCAAAACGCCAGGTGTTTCCAGAATTGGATTTACCATGTGAAACATGCGGGTAGGGGGGCGAGGGAGGGGGTAAATGTTTTGAGGGAGAGGTGAACTCAGGACAAGGTATAAAACTAGTCTGCTCTGAAAATTTGGGAGAGGGGTGGTCTGAGAACAGAATGGCTTATTCGGTAAGCTGCTCAATTTGCCTTCCTGACCCATCTCGAGGGTGCCGATAAAATGGCCCACTTGGATCCGACCCCCTGTGTTCATCACTCAGGCCCTCTCATCTAATCAACATCTGCATCTGGATGAAGTTTGGCTCAATCTCCAACTTTGGTCAGGGCTGTTCGTATAAAAATATCTGCCACGGAACGTCCTGCTGCAAAATGATGCTTTTAGCTCGTGCTTGCCAACCTGTCCATACTCTTTAAGGATTTAATAGCACATGTAGGCAGAGGAGATTCTAGGTTTTTTTAAGGTGGGGGCTATATTTCATACAGAGGGGTCAAGCTTATCATTAGTCAGTCATATGTTTTAGAATTGATGAGTGACAGGGGACGAGGCACTCTGGGGGCCAATCAGCTTTTAGCTGGTGCCGCTGTGGCCCCACCCCTGTGTACACCCCTAAACATAGAATTCCCTGACAGCATTGGTCACATAATGATGAATATAAAAGGGATCCATCTACATGCCAATTTCCACTTAGCATGAAAGGGGAGCTCATGCAAAAGGAGGGCAATATCCAGTACCTGATGCCCATGTGGGGCCCTAGGCAAACTTCACCACTGGCGCCCCCTATCTGAGACAAAGTGAAATCGGCTGACTGAGTCGGTGTCCCCTCAGAAGATGGCACCCTAGGCAGCCGCCTCTGTCGCTTGTCCAGGCCCCTCCCCAGGAGAAGCAGCTTGAAGATAGAAAGATGGACCATTGCAATACAGCACAAGCCTATACTTTTTGGTAGATGTGTTGTTAAGACTGCAGTTAGCTGATGAGCAGATCAGACATGCAGATGAGAAACTCCTTTCTCAGTTTAATGCTGTTAGCATCTGTATGCAATTAGACAAATGTGTGAGTGCCGGTGGTGAGGCATAGTCTGGGGATAAAGGTATTTAATCCTGCCATGAGATGTTATTTATAACGTGAAGAAACCTCTTACTGCACCTCAGAAGATATAACTGGAAAGTTATTTACACCCGTTCGTAAGCTGATCTATCTTATGGTTATATAATCAAGCAATAAAGTTGACAAGTCAATACAATACTTCACTAATTTAGCCGTAACCAAATATTGCTATGAGAGAGTTAAGGGTTTGTAAAGAACACTCTGGTTTCTCCTCAGGCATGTAGCCACGTATTAAAATAACAGATTTGAACAGGCACACAGCTAGGCAGTAAAATTACATGTTTGAAACACCCCTCTCAAAATTTCCTTCGGTTAGCAAAATCCATGGATGGGTCCCCCCCACCAGTAAAATCCATGGAGGGAACCCCCCCGAGGATTGTATGACCTCCCCGTGATATTTAGTACTAGGCCTGACTGGTGCCATTTTCCCAAAGCTTTAACCAACTCACTGTCAGCATATCCAAAGCTGAAGTGACTGCTGTGTGAACAGGATCTCTGCAACTCTCGTAAAAAACCAAAATTCGAAGTAAAACATGATTATTCAATTGAGTTATGCTTATGAGGTAGGGAATTGAATCAAAATGATAGATAATTTTCATTATGCAAATTAGGATTCATGGGAGAAAATGGATAAAACAAAAAAAAAAAAAATCGGCAATAACAAATTAGTCGCATTAATGAAATGCTTTTTGCTTAAATATAAATCTGTTTTTTGGAGTTGGCTCTGCCAAGTGAGGTAAGAAGACAGGTGTGTTTTTCATAATTTACTTGCTCATTTTGATGCTGTTTGTTTAGAGAGGGCCGGCGATAAATCAAACACAGAATGATACTGGTATTAAACATAAACACTGTGGTGCAGAGTTTAACAGGAATAGCCCACAGAATCAACGTGGACCAGAAACTGCTTCCTATATTTTGAAATACCACAGGGTGTCAATGTTGAACAGGATAATTTAATGATGAAAACCTGAAATTATTCAACAGGATTCAGGCACTCAGTAAACACTCCCCTGCGTCTTTTTAGGGAAGCGGGGTGTGGGTTTTTTCAACATCTCCAGAGTGGTGGTGTGGCGTTCTGAGGGCGTGGGAGAAAACTGAAGCCTCCTGGATCAGGCATTATGCTCCACCCGTAAGCAATTTAACTCACCGATGAGCTGCCGTATGGCCCCATCAGATGTGGGTGTGGCTGCGCTTCCGAATGGTAAACCACCCCGCACCCACAACCCGAGGCGAAGCGACTGCTGCTTAGGAGAGCCTATGAGAGCCAGAGTAAGACAGCCGAGTTTGTGAGCAAGCGCATGAGGGAAATGTGGTTTATTTCTGTAATTTTCTGCTCCCTCCTGAAAGGTAGTAAGTGAAGTATATTTTGATTCTAACATCAAAGACTCATCTCTTACCCTCTCCCCCAGACCATAATAACTATGAAATTAAATAAATAAGTGCTTACGGGGTTTGAGTGCTTTTAGCATTAAAATGTGGAGATAATCCAGGCCCTGCTTTCCTAGGTTCTTAAGCCCAGGTGTTGTAAGTGATAATGTTGCAAAGGTTTACCTGCAATTTCTGGATGAAATAAAAATGATCCTACCTCTTTTGCTTTGCTTATTTTTGACAGTCACAGTTAATTTTGTGAGGATGTGAAAGAACTTTGAAAACCTTCTAAGTATGTATCATATAGACGACAAAAACCTTTTCTGCTCTCTCCACCGAAATCCACAGGCATAACCCTATAAAGATCATGAGTTTCCCGTTGACATATTGTTCTCCAGTAGTAAATATGGCTCCTGACGTTTTCACGATGTTCAGAACAGATGCAAATGCTACAATCTCAGGACAGGGCTTGATTTATGACACATTTTGTCTATCTACATTAAAACTTAATTAAATATAAAGGCATATAAAGGTCCCCTAAAATTATTAATTAATGTAACAGACAAGTGGTCATGCAAGCCTAATGGCCATGAACATCGTGTTCTAAATAAAAACAAACGTATTTATACTTGAAAACATGTCAGTTATTATTGCACAACTGAAGAGCAAATTTCCAAAACTCACTCACTCCGCATGTGATCCAACAAAGAACTAATGTTAAATTTCCAAGATTCACTCACATCGATTCTCAGAAATTACCTGAAATATACCCTTTGGACTGAGTGTTTTGGAAATTTGCTCTTCGATTGTTATGTAAAATCCTCCCCCGCTTTAAATGCAGTGGCCCAGCTGTCCAGTGAGCTTCATACGTTGATGGTTTTGATAACTCTCAAGCCAGTGATATAAAGCACATGCAAACTCACCCCCTTGTGTCCCCTGTCTTAGCCTGTTATTAAAACACCGTGCTTATATGAAGGCCAGGCTAATTAGCCAGCCTTACAGTCTGGTTCTCATGAAGTGCCACCATTGTCACAAATAGCTACGCTGATCCCTTGGAAAGATTATTCTGAACAAGGTGACTCAGAGTTACTGAAGGTTAGCTGAGCCTAATATTACTGGCAGAATTACTGGAGCCAGATAGTTGGGATTGGGAGGATGATTTAGGAAGACTGACACTTGGTTGGGTGCCATTTCACAGTTTCCTTCTGGGGTATTAATCCAATAAATGACTTGTATTACAGAGTCCTACTTCAGCTAATTAGAGCTGGTTAAACATTAATTACATTAAACGAGCTGTATTTGGCGAGTCACACGTCTCTAACATCCTGATACAGCCATTAAAATGATAAGGTGGTCTGTTTGAATCCAAAGCCAGACTTCTCTCTGTATTATTCTGTCATTTTGGAGTCATGACTGTATGCTGATTGGAAACTTCATTGCAATTTATGGTCAATCCATGGTCTTTTTCAAGGGAAGGTCTTTGGATAAAGTTGCAATTGCTCAAAATCATTACTAGCTATGGCCTCTTTTTTTGGATGTTTCTTATGACAGAGTTCTGTTTGGGGTTAGCTGCTGCATAGGTGAAGGTCTATGTGTGAGTGAGGTACACTGAAATCCCCAGTGAACCATGAATGCTCCATTTAGAAAGTGGTGAAATATGTTAATGTGTCTTTCTGAAGTACTCATGATAATTCCTGTGCATTTTGAATTTTCTAAGAGAGCAGTCGGCTAAATTTGCTACGTTTGACCGCATCTGTCATTTGTCAGACCTGTAAGATTTAATTCCTTACTGCCTTTAAGAAATACACCGATCGAACAAGCTTGGGGTGACTATGGCTGGATCAACTAGGAACAGTTCCAATATTAATCAGTCTAAAAAGAATAAAATAAGTTTTGATATCTGCATACTTTTACTAATGATCTTTTACTAAAATCAAGATTAAGAGGTCCAACAAAAATTCATGCAGCGGATTACAGAAATAGCCTAAACTTAATTGGGGTTAAATATAAACCTATTCACCTATACTGGAAACAAGGTTTGTTAAATATACTATTCCTCAGCCTGGATACCTGGATACAGAAAGCAAAGATCTGTAACAGTATGTCGTGCATGAAATGATCCATATCTAAAAACTACTGGAACATTTTGTAGCTTTGGTTGTATATTAACTCAAATTTGACCATGTTGTCAGCAGTGGAAAAAGAACTCAGACTAATAATTCATGATGAATGACATTATTTCTTGATCACAGTTGTGCAGGTTAGTGTCAATAGTATTTCATAACTTATAAAGACCAAACATTAATCAGACATGAAATGTTTTCTCATTTTGAATCATCTTAATTACTTGATATCGACAAGGGGTCTAGCCCTATAACCAGGAAGCACTTTGCAGTTAATGGAAATAGACACTGAAGGTTAAGTCACTTGAGAGAAATTTAACAAAATAAACAGAATAAAGTCATTTCACTGGTAAAATGATGTGATTTTAATAAGATCTGTGCTGCGATGCTGAAACCCAACTGAACCATTTCGGTTTATACATGCAAACTGCCCCTATATTCTTGAAATAAGTTTCATACAAAAAACCCTCTACATTTCATTAACATGTCTTACATTTCCAAGTATTAACACATAGTATTCCAAAACATTTATATGAATGCTATAAACAAACAGATTTTAATAATTAATTAGAAACAATAGACAAAGAAAACTTGATTGCATAAGTGCAGGTGCTTTCAATAATAGCTAATGAGCTCAAGTATGACCAATTGCCTTCCTGATGGTGTAAGAAGCTAATTAGCCTCCACCTGGGTACCATTGTATTAATTGTGATTAATCCAGAATAAAGGCAGCTGCTTCCTCATGCGTCATTTTTGTTAACGAAAAGCAAAAATGACCTTTCATATGTGTTTTGGGAAAAGGTTGAGGCAAGGAATAGATTAGGAAAAGGGCATTCAAAGCTTTTTAAGACTTTTAAATATCCTTTGGAAGGTTGTGTTGTATTTAAGTAAGAATATGATAACACAAAGACATTAGTAAGATCCTGTTGATCCACCGAGCTGGATGTGAGAACCAAGGGGCAAATACGCAGCAAGGGCAGAAAGAGGCCAAAGGCAGGATTGGAGAAATTGGAGTCTCTCAGAGATGTGTGTGTGTGTGTGTGTGTGTGTGTGTGTGTGTGTGTGTGTGTGTGTGTGTGTGTTGCAACAATACTGCTCGGCACAAACCTGATCCCTGCAGAAGAGAACTTCTCAATAAAGCGCACACCGAGGCTGTCCTTGTGTACACAAACACTGGGGATACCAGTGCCGCCTGGGAATGGATTTCCTGATCTGACACAACCAGGATCTTTGGCCAGGATACAAAGCAGTGTCTAGCAGAAGGTTGAGTCATTCAAAGAGGACGGACTCCCTGTAGAGTAGGGGGGTGTTTCTCGTCAGGCTCTCGGACATTTATGAGGATAATGGAGAAGCTGTATGGGGCTTCCTGGGCGCGTGGGAGAACCCTTCTGCGTGGTTTACGTTTGTTGTTTTGAACACTGCATTGACCACAAAGTCACTGTGGTCTATGGGGGTTGATTTAAAAAGTGATGCCTCCATGTCTGCTTGTGACTGGAGGAGAATATTTTAATTATTCTTTTGTAGGGGGTGGCCAGCAGCATTACCTGACATCTTTGCCATGGCTCCATGTGTGTGGCGTTTGCATGTTCTCCCCGTGTTGTGGTGGGGTTTCCTCTGGGTGCTCCGGTTTCCCCCACATAGTCCAAAAACATGCTGAGGCTGATTGGAGTTACCAAATTGCCCATAGGTGTGCATGTGTGAGTGAATGGTGTGTGAGTGTGCCCTCTGATGGGTTGACACCCCATCCCCCCGCAACCCTGAAGAGGACAGGCCGTTTCAGAAAATGGATGCATTTTCGTTTTTCTACATAGTCTCCAGATAACTACATACATTTTTATTGGTTTTGTGAAGTTGTCACGAAGTCCACGTTATGGTTCGTTACTTGGGCGCATGATAAATTACGGTATAAATTCATGACGATTCGAATCTTGGAGGTAAAAAATAGCTCAAATTATTAGGCTGTGTAATCGCTTCTCCTAGCTGTAATTGCGTTGTTTAGACCGTAGAAGGCACAATAACTTGGTCTGAACCCTTACCAGCAACTAATGGAACCAGCAGATGTAAAATTACAGATGGTTATTAAGAAAAGGTCTATTTGTTATTAACTTAAAAGAAATACTTTAGTTAATGCTACTATATTTTACTTCAACCTTTTTGTAAATTTTTTTTTTTTTTTTGGTTAAGAAAATTAAACAAGTGTGTTTTTATTCAAAAAAGGAATATTTAGGAATTAAAGGAATATTTAAGTCGCTGAAGAATGTTTGTTTATTACCAAAAAATGCATCATTTTCCCCATTCTTTATTAGATTTTTTATTTCCAAAAATTTTGTTGGAAGATCGAATTGCAAGCCCAATATCATGAATTGAACTGAATGATGAATTGGGTGAGTCGTTACATGCCTAATACGCAGTGATGTCTACAAAGGACTTTCAATTCTGGAAAAGGAGAAGTCATATGGTCCTTCACAAGCATCGACGGAAGCAATCGAGTGGCCAAGTCTCACCAAGCACCGCTTCTACGATACCATCCAGCCACGGCACCCTGCCACGTTCATCTCTACTTGTCATTCAACTGCTATCCATTATCCTTATTCCAGCAAACTTGCCTGAGTTTATTAGGACTGAGCTTCCTTAGGAGAAATAATCAAAAACGCAGGCAAAAGTAGGGTGACCAGATAATCCATGTCATCCTGGACACTTTGAGCTACTTCAGGTTTTACACACTACTTTAAACCCGAAAGGTTCCTGTGTTCGGCTAAATAGTTCAGTTCTTCTTGTGCTTTGACTGGTTTGTTTCCTTGACTGAAAGACTCATCCAGCTGTTTCACATTAACATTAGTGACACAGGCATGATTATAGGAGACTGACCAATCAGCACACAGCAAGAGCTCAGTGCTTAAGTGAAATCCAGGTACTTTTAATTGAAATGGTCATTTACAAATGTCCTGGCTCAAAGTGTCTGGGAAGACATGGATTATCTGATCATCCAAGTAACGGGAGTGTATATGCCATATGAACTTATTTTTTTGAGAAATGGAACATGCACAGCTTGGTTAAGGTGTTTTACAGTCTTTAAATAAAGTTCATTTCATAAGTCTACTTTACCCTCAATGTTTTTGAAAGAATATACTCTACCGATGCACAAGGTGGGGGTGGGGGTGTTTATTGGGAATGGAAGTGCAATACAAACTCAGCTTTTTTCAAAAAATAGAAAATGGATTGGGGTACTTGAGAAAGCTTAACGGCGGGTTTCATTTTGAAGGTGATGATTTTGGGTATAACTTTAATCCCTTTATCTGCCCCCCCCCCCACCTAAGTCTGTTATGTTCAGGAGTGTGTAGACTGGCCGGATCCAGCTGACTGATTTAAATGTAAGTACTCCTGGCACCAACATCGAACAGAAATTAGACAGCAATGGCTGCGTGTTGCCTTTCCTTTAGCCAGGATACCGGCAGAGACCACTTTGAAATTGGTTGAGATCTCTAAGCAAAGCCAAGTCACGCCCAGTTATCTTAATTGCCCCCACGCTCAGATTCCGTCTTTCAGGATCGTGTGACATCAGTTCGTTTGGTCGACCGATGTCTCCACTGTTAAATGATTGTTTTGAGCCTTTTTGGACCGTCTCTACATCCCGTCATAAATGGGCAGACTGTTCCGAGAAAGAGAAAAACCCAATTCAATTAGATTTAATTAAACATCATCACCCAGGAGCCAGGTGGCATCAAAGGTTGCTGTGTGATCCCCCCACTACATCGTCTTTAGCCTGATTTTAATATGCCTTTTTTATTGCACTGTTCCGCTGGAGTGAGTCGTTTTAATATCTCCCCTGTGAATCTAGAGATCACATGGCAGCGAGTCTCTGCTTTTTAATAAAAGGCCGATGAAGTTACTCAATGTTTCTCTGAGGGAGCAAAACTATCAGGTCATAATGCCGATTGGCAGCTTTCATTTGTTTTTTCATTGGACCGCATAGCAGACAGATGGACATTGTCTATACATATTTCTGTAGCATCTGCATGGTAATTCCAACCTGGTTCATTGCATTGGGGCAGCGTGTGGCACAGCGGGCTAAGTTTCTGTGCTTGCGATCGGAAGGTTACCAGTTCGAGCGCCAGCCTTGGCAGAGTAGTCATGTGTTTGTGGGCCCTTGAGCAAAGCCCTTAACCCCCAGCAGCATGAGCCCTGCTGTAGATGGCTGCCCTTTGCTGCCAAGCTTACTATCACCTACATGTGTGTCAGGGAAAGCAAGATGGGGTAGGTTAAAAGAGAATTTCCTCATGGGAATCACTGAAGTGTCGCCGTTATTGTCTTCCTGCACAATTCTCCTGATGCTAGAGTACTGTGCTAAGTTATATTCTATATTCTCTTCTGTCCATATATGACATTATGTGACATCTTTCCTCCTCAGCGGCGTGTGACCTGATAAATGTGATCCCACAGCAAACCTTCCGCTTCCATGACATTCTGGGTTCTATGTGCAGGTCGTGACCTCATGCTCGTGCGACGCTAGTTGTCGCGTACCGCCGTGTTAGTGAAGATTAACATTGGCAGAGCTGACTCACTTACAGGTAATCTGGCGATGTATACCAGAGTGTAAAGGTCAAAGTGAAAATCTGAGAACTCGTTAATTGTATCTGGTGTATCTCAGATTATAATATAATATATATATTCAGCTGTGTGTCTTATAAATACACAAGGGAAAGCTTTGGGGGGGCACTCAGAGATGTGATGCAGGAGATCTTTCAGAATAAAATGCTTTAAGTACAAGGTATTTGATAACACAAGGTACACCATGAACACCTGCAGCTTTTTACAGGCCCGATTACCACACATTTATATGTAATTCAGATCATTCCCCAATGCATAACAAAGACACAACATCAAATATTAATATATTCTGCCTACCCTGCGGCCTGTGTTGCCCTTACTACCTGTGACGTCCTTCCGGCCTGCCCGCCCTTTGTCTGTGATGTCTCTTCTGCCTGCCCTGCTGCTGTACCACTGTTCATCCTGCCATCAGAAGCTGCTCCGGCACTTGCCTGCCATTACCTGCCTGCCCACTGCTTTGAGACTCAAATCTTAAAATATGGACACTGTTAATTGGGACTTCGCCATCTTGCTCATATCACCTCCTCTGCCGCCCCCTGGAGGATGGGCTCCCCAAAAGCAGGGTAGGTCAGGGTTGGACGAAGGACACAGGAAAAAATGCTAAGTAGGTGACGTTTAGATCAACAGTACCTCACTCTGGGTGCGAGGGAGAGTAGGGTTTAAAGGGACGTGGCCACGTGTTCCCACTCAAGGCTTAATCACATTGCGTTGGCACGTGGAGCGTGACAGATATCTCCATCTGAAGACCAGAGGTAAGGATACGCTGTGGGACATGGTTGTACCCATTATCAGAAGAATCCCCTGAAATACTCAAAGCCCAGCATGAGCCAGGCTGAATGAGGCTCATTTCTGAGCAGCACAGAGATTTGATATCCTAGCGTGGGATCTCTTAGTGATTTGGGACTGAAGAAATGAAAGCGATCATCAAACGTGAGAATATGGAATTGTGATGTGGGTCGTTGAAGACATTTTTCTTCTAAATTGATTGTTTGGCTATAATTATTAATTTTCTGAATTTCCTTTCTTTGATTTGAACTTCTTGTAACGTTGTTTAATGTTAGCGGTTCAGCGATATTAATGGCGTTGTTGACCATCGTTAACTCTGCAGATACTCTTTCTAACGCTGCAGGACATTCTGCCCTTCCTAAATAGTCTTCTTTGGGTAGTTGGAGTGCATCATTAGCAACAAAACATTCTGCGGTTAGCAGCCAGGAGGCTAATGCTCCAAATCACGTGGCAGCTCATAATCTGAACCATCGCTGTCACAATTTACATCTTTACCATTTTTGAAACCGGGACACAACACTTACAAGGTTTTAGCCTATCGGCAATTTCAGTTGAAAGATGCAGTATAATTTCTTTTTGTCTGAGTTTTTCTAGTAATGGCTGCAATTTCATAAATTTTAAAATGTCAACACATAATGTCGAGTAAATATGGCACATGTATTTTACCTATTCTGTGGCTGATTTGAATCATTTGTGCTTCCAGGAGGAAGATGACTCTATCACATGACACGAGTCACAGGAGGAGGGGTGGAGATGCATAAAAGAAGCGGATGGAAGCCCTGAGGGACTGTCAGGGGTGTATACATGTGCGGGGCCACAGGGACCCCAGATGAAAGCTGATTGGGCCCAGAATTCCCCCTTCCCTGTCACTCAAACATTCAAAACATATCATTGGTTATTTGCCATTCTGTTGTCCCCAACTTAACAAATCCTAGAGTCTCCCCTCGGGACACCTTTGTTGGGGGTTGACGAAGGGGAGTACTGCCGCTTGTGGAGAACGTGGGCAAGGAGAGCCCCCCCCGAGGAGGAGGGGGGTATCACAAGAGGCATACAGGAGGCTTTCGAGGGACAACGAGAATGAGGGTCACAGCTGGACTGGCCCCCCTGTATGGAATCTGAGGGAAGGAGAGTTACATTTACATTTTATGCTATTCTATTCAGCAGATATTTTTGTCATAAGCCCTTAACAGGCATAAAGGTAAAACGGAGTCGACTAGGCATAAGCGTAGCTAGGCTGAGCTTCCACTGAATGCCCAGGTACAGGTGTAAGCAGGACTGGAGCAGGAGCTACACAACAACTTCTAACAAAACAAGAACTTGATAAGACAGCTGATAAAATCAGTAGAAGGTGCAAGATTTAGAACATTCACTGAGCATGGAGTGGTTTTAGGCCAGTAGAGCTATTCTAGAGGTATACCCAGAGATGGATAGTTCAGGTCCAGAAAGTAAAAATCCACACCAAGATTTAGTTTCAACTAATTATTTCAGTATAATGATTCATAGTCACAGAGTACTCAACAGGTTGGATGAAACAAAAACGTGGTCTGGATTTGTACTCTCTGGACCTGATCTCTCCACCTCCGGTATACCTCTCCAGTATGGGAATCCCATCCTCTCTCCTTATCTCCACTCCCTGCTCTCTCTTTATGCCAGAGTTTTGTCTAAGTCCCAGCAGCAGCTGATCTTCATCCCCCGCCGACTTTGCGTCGCCTGATTCTTTTAGCCTGTCGTAGCGGTACCTCCTGGCCTATTAATATATGGTTCTTTTTGGCAGCGTGGTTCTGAAGTCTGAACATACAGGACTATGCTGAGTATGTGACTGGGTACAACATCGTGCCCATCACACAAGTCAGAAAGTTCCCCAACCAGAAGCCACTGTTCATCCAGGAGCTTGAAGTGGAGAGGGTGAACAGCTTTAAGTACCTGGGTGTCCACATCAGTGAGGACCTCACCTGGACATTGAACACCACGCAGATGGTCAAGAAGGTTCAACAGCGGTTGTACTTCCTGAGGAGGTTGAGGAAGTTTGGTATGTCAACCAAGATCCTCAGCAACTTCTACAGCTGCATTGTGGAG
>JAAGVU020000047.1:2998936-3027216 GCA_011763525.2 Mormyrus iriodes
AGCGATGTTCGATACTGTGATACAGCGATGTCCGATACTGTGATACAGCGATGTCCGATACTGTGATACAGCGATGTTCGATACTGTGATACTGCGATGTTTTCTTTTTGGTGTCCATATGGTTAGTGCAGGCAAGCTTACTCTCCTGTAAATGCTACATCATCTGCTGCTATCTTTGCATGTCTACTGCCCGTCCAGAATCTGCTCCACATGACCATAATTTGGATGATTTCAAATAGGTCCTCTCCACATTCAAATTGTTGACCCATATAAAAATAAGCAATAATAAAATATTTCCACTGCTACACAGACATCTGCCTGCGTAAATATGAACGACGAGCAGATTAATAACATGCTTTCACATTTAGTTTGGAAGCATGTTATTATTTCGATTATAAAAATATACATTCTACTTATAAACAGAACCACACAAATGTATTTGCACATTTCATATCTGTATAATATATTCTTTTAATGCTTTGAATTAATTACATTTTATAGCTTTGCTATTTTCCTAAGTGATATGTGTTCTGTGTGATGGCACCATTGTTAAACTGTTACACTGCTACTCCATTTTGTTGTACTCTCTGTAATGACAAAAGGGGAATCTTAAAAATGATTATTCTGTAACAAGCTTAAAATGAAATATTTACTGAAGCTTCAGGGTGGAAGTTGCCAGTTCTGGTTTTTCATTGCTTACTTTATCTGTGATTATATGATCACCAGTCAGAAATCTGCCGGTCTGCGGTAATAGTACATCAATAAGTGAACATTTGAACTTTAACCATTGATCACTTTCTATGTTAAAATTGCCGAAATTTCTTGTGAATAATGTCAGAATAACAATAGTCACCAATAACAGCAAATGGCCTACCCTAGGAACAGCTATAATGGAAAACAAGAAACAGCACGATCATTTCCCAAACAAAGAAATCATACAGTGCTCACATAACAACAAACAAAAAAACAGCATTAATCATACTTGTTTGTAATTTCATCCCCTTCTCGTCCTCAATTTGGAATCAGTTTGATCCGTACGCATGAGCTGGTGGATTAGAGTCACCCAACACGGCAGAGTTGAGTCATAAATTATCGTTTTGAGCCAAATACAGTTGTATCTCTGTACTGACAAGTCTTATAAAAGCAACTAGAAAACTTTTAAAAAGAGAAGATCTTTAATTGGCTCATTTATAGCAGGAGGTTTCCCCTTGGGGGTCCCTAGAGCATTTTTGTAAATTGACAAAATGTTGCCGTTATCGTTTGACTCGGGAGCTAATAAGGGGCATTAAAACCATCTCAATCCTTACTCCTCAGTTAATTATTTGGTAAATATTTGTGGTTGGGGGGGGGGGGTTCCCGGTCCAAAGAAAGGCTGGAAACCTCGATGTTTATAGAGATTGACCCTCACAGCTTAAAGATCCTATCCTGTACAGTTTGGACAATTCTGTGCATGCCTGCAGATGTTTGAGATATTTCACTTAATATGAACATATGTAAACATAATTAGTTGTTTATCCAGGCATAAGGCTAATATACTGACACTTTGTGGATTAGGACTTCTGGATTGTGCCCATCACCAGAATGTTGTTGGTTCAAATCCTGAGGCTGGCAGAGTGATTTCACCAATGGCTCATTAAATGGACAGTTCACTGCAAAACTGAAAAAAAAGATATGCTTTGTTCACTGCACAGAGGATAGGAGCATGAGCACCCTGGCACTGTCTTCTATGCAGTGATATGATCATTGTCTGGAGTTAAGTAGAAAGAAAGAGGTTACTACCTTAAACTGCTCACTACAAAGTATTGAGTTACCAGGTCATGGTTTCTGGTAAGAGACATTGCTGTTGAATTTTTCTAATGTATAATTTTTGCCGCTTTAACTACCACAGAAAGAATGCCATTCAGTCCCATTATATTCCAGAGAAGACTGGCATTTCTATGACCATTATCTCCGAAACTAGGCAACTCCCAGCAGAACAACCTAGATGGATTGATAGCTCTTAAGCCCCTCTAAAACATATATTTTTTTTTCAGTTTTGGGGTGAACTGCCCCTTTAAGCCCCAACTGCTCCAGAGACTGGCTGATCCTGCTCTATCAATAGACAAAAGCATCTGCTAAATATATGTAATACATGAAGGTTTGTAAATTATTCACTTTGGTATATCCCCATATTTTTCGTAGTGTTTTGTTGGACAAGCTTGAAGTCAGTCAACCACTGAAGGAGAATTGGCATAGCAAGCATAACCAACCATCTTCTGCATCGGAGATGCTGAAAGAGGAAGGCTGCGGGGAGTGGCTTTCAGGCAGAAAGCTGCACTGTAGCCACACAAAGGAGAACAGAGATACTTTAAGCCACCTACGATACCTCTGATGAGGACCATAATGTCTCAAACCCACTAGACAGTACTTACTCAGAGAGACAAAAAGGCAGAATTTTGGGCTCCGGCTTTCCATGTGATCAAGCTCCAACTGAAAAACCTCCCACAGAACAAGAGAGTCAACATAATGCCCCCAGCCTTATGCCACAGTACTGACACTGACAGGAAAAGAGTCCGCAGTAGACCTGTTTTATCCTGCTGTTGGACAGGACAGAAATTTCACTTTAGCTATCATAGCCTTAGCTGCTCACTCAACTGAAAGATTTGCTGGATTAACTTGTTTCAATACTCTGATAGCTTAATACAACAACATAAAGTAGTATACATCAATATGAAATAGTATTCAAACCTTGTCACCAGAACTTGATCAGGATATGGAGGAACGTTTCCTATCTGCACAGTAAGCATAACGACCAAAATCCAGGTGCTGTAAAATGTGTCAAGGTGGAGTGGCTCAGCCTGGGTGTAAGGAACGGAAAGACTGAATGTGTTCTGTCAAGGAGGCTCGACTCATGGTCTGGAGGTTGCGAGATGAGCTTCAGTCAGGGTTGGGAGGCATCCTGCCTCTCCAGCAGATTTGACCCAAGGGGAACACCTCCCACCATAAGAGAGAGCCCTACTCGAGTGTACTGTGTGTTACTGTGTCCCCAGAGATGGGCGTGATTTCTAATGCCGCTCCCACGGATAGAGGCCAACGCTCGGCCGGTGCTCTTTGTGACAGCCTGCCATGCGTGGGGAGTGACACTGAGGGAAACAAATGCTTTCTGGCAGGGAGATGGGAGTGAGCTTTTCAGATTAGTTTAAACATGGCAATTAGCTGCTTTCTGAGTTCCAGCCTGCCACACATGAGGCTCTGGATCGCCTGGCAGATGTACAAATTGGATCAAATCACAGAGGCTGACACGTGTGCTTATGTGCCCGGGCCATCTCTGGCAGAGCTCACGGGCACTCGTCTCGCGGCCCCTGAAGACACCGGCTTCTTCAATTATCCCCTCCTACCTATAAGAGCGTGAAAAAGTATTTCCCTCTTTTTTTGCCTTTTAATTTCTTTGCACTTATCTCATTGCGACCAAATTCTTTCTGGCTTGTTGTACATTGTAGGGAGTCTGAGATTAATGAAATCATCCTGAGCACGCTAGCAAGCCTATATCGGAATGGCTAACCCAATGTGAACCCAATCGTTAGGGCTGCACGATATCACGTTGTGATGTAATCATGATTATATGCTGTGGTCATGTCCTGCGCATCATGTGTCCACCTGACCCTCCCATCTCCTCCCCAACGTGGCCCTGATGAGCCATGCCTGTAGCTCATCGTACCCTCATTAGTCTTTGTATTTGTGTACTTGTCTGTCTCGTCAGCCCCGGTCCGGTCATTGACGTCAATCATCCTGTAGCCTGTGCCAGTCCCTGCACTTGTCTTCCCAGATCTCTGATCAATCCTACGCCTTTCTCCTTTTTCCCATTCGGATCCATTGTGGTCCTGTTTTGTTTCATAGTGAAAGTTTATATTTTGTCTAATAACAACCCTTTTAGTCCACCCTACGCCTAAGTCATTCTATCACCTCAACTTGACAGACACGTATGCAATAATCACCAGGGCTTCAGATGACTGGAGTAAACATTTGTCCAGACACCGGCATTTGTGTACTAAACCGGCGTTTACATATGCCCACAATTTGGTAAGCAAATTAGTGGTACGCCTAAAATGTTAATGAGATGCGTATTGTGACGCCCAAAATTTAGTAACCTGTATAAATTTGGTGTATCCTTATGCTTATTAAATTACATTAGCGGAGCACGCCACATGCTACCGTTTGGATAAATCATGGAAGCGATTTATAAGCACAGAAGTGGCGGTGAAGAAAGGGACGGCTCAGTAGCCTTAACATCTTTTAAAAGAGGAGATATTACGGATAAACAAGGTAAAAAGATGGTGGTGTGGCGGTACTTTTTGCAGTTTAAAGGCTGACGTTTTTTTCAAGGTTAATTTATTATCATTCTTAACATGTTGACACATGAAGCGGATGACAGACCCAGCAGTATTCAATAAACTGACAGTAATTCAATAATAGATAAAAACAAAATAATTTAATAAAAGCATTTATTTACTATTGACGCCTCTTATTAATAATTTGTGTGCTACTAATCTGCTTACCAAATTGTGGGTGTTAGTAAGCACCCATATAGTACTGAAACACTGACGTCTGGACAAATGTTTCCCTCATTATGTAAGGCCCTGGTGATTATTGCGCATGCACCATATAATCACGATGTGTCATCGTGTAGCTCTATAAATCATGATGTTAAAGATCATGGATCCACGCATCTTCAGCTTCTCCTGGTGAGCTCTGCAGCAGCCGCATGCCCAGCAGGTCACGTCACACCTCTTCTTCCACAATCACAGGCTCCAGCTCCCTCTGGGGGGGTCCCCGGGCATTTCCCGAGTCTGCTGGAAGATGTTATTCCTCCAACATGTCCTGTGTCTGCCCCAGGGCCTTCGCCCAGGGTAACAGGCTCAGAAGAGTTCCTTCGGGAGATGACCAGATGCCCAGCCCACCTCAGCTGACTTCTCTCCATCTGAAGTAGAAGTGGTTTGGTTTCAAGTTCTCTTCAGACCTCTGAATTCCTCATCGTGTGACAGAATGGTAACCCTGTAAAATAACCTCATTTCAGCTGTCTCTACTCACCACCTTGTTCTTTCAATCATTATCCACAGCTCATGACCATAGGTGAAGACAGGGACATAATTGACCAGTAAATCCCGAGTCACATCTGATGACTAAGCTCCCATTTCCTCACAATAGACATGCTTGGCACCTGCAAAACTGTAGCCCTGAAATTGACCTGTCTGTCAATCTCAGGTTCCCTCTCATTGCTACTTGTGAGCAAGACCCTGAGGTACTTACTCCTTACTCCTACACCAGACAGCATATCCTCTTCCCCCACTTGGGTGGAGCAATCTGCTCTTTGATGACCGCTTGCTAGTCTCAGATTTGGAAGTGCTGATTCTCATCTCAGGTAGAGACCAGGGCATGAGCCTCCACCCTTTAGATTTTTACTTTAACTTAACTACTTAACTTTACATGTCTGGAGATTGCATGCTCTCCCCGTGTCGTCATGGGGTTTCCTTTGAGTTCTCTAGTTTCACCCCACAGTCCAAAAACATGGGGTGAATTGGAGTTACCAAATTGTCTGTATGTGTGAATGGTGTGTGTGAGTGTGCCCTGCAATGGGTTGGTGCCCTGTCTTGGGTTGTTCCCTGCCTTGCACCTATAGCTTCTGGGATAGGCTCCAGACCCCTGCGACCCAGCAGAGAACAATCTGGCACAGAAAATGGATAGATGGATGAATGGATGACTAGATGGACAGATGGATGGATGAATGGATTATCTTCACACTCAGTATCAAGCCACTAAAGGGCAAGTCTGAGGTCCTTGACAGATGAAGGGACGGCATCATCTACCAGTAGGAGAGATGTTCACCTCTGAGTCTCCACAACAGACACCTATCCTGCTATGGCTTCATATCCTGCCCCTGAAAATCACAAACAGAACGTACTCAAAATATCCTTAACAATCTATCAAATATGTGGACAAAATGGTTCCTACACTCGTACAGAGTCTGAAAAGCACACAGGAGCATCCCCGATACCCCATTCCCCTCTAGCACCTCCTAGAAGTGATCACATGATCATAAACGTTCACACAGGATTGGGTTAAAAAGATATAGCACTTGGATTCAATCACTAACATGACATCACCAGCTAGAGTATCAGGGTAGCTGTCATATTCTTGCCTGAGGACACAGTCGTTAAGGACTAGAACAGGGGTGAGGAACCTAATCCATGGAGAGCCGATGTGGGTGCAGGTCTTTGGGATGACCTCTCAATAAGCCAATAATAAAGCAGTGGTTCTCAACTCCAGTCCTGTTATTGGCTGATTGAGAGGTCATCCCAAAAACCTGCACCCACAGCAGTCCTCCATGGAACAGGTTCCTGACCCCTGGACTAGAAACACAAAACACCTATACACAAAAAAGGTAGTAAAGTATTTGGAGTAAAGTATTAAAAATATGATTTGAGCTCCCAGTAATTAGAATGAGTGTGATTCTGCAACCGTTCCTGTTCTGTGTTCTGTGCTGTACTCCAGTGTTTCTCAATCCAGTCCTTGGGGACTCACAGATGGTCCACATTTTTCCTCCCTCCCAGCTCCTGGTATGTGGACTGTCTGGCAGGGAGCAAAAATATTGACTGTCTGTGGGTCCCCGAGGACCGGATTGGGAAACACCGCCATACTCCATTCTCCTCTGCTCATTTGTCAATTCATATTGGTAATGTTTTACATTCATAAGCTGAAAATATGCTTGAATTAAACATCATCAGTGTTTGGGTTTGGGCAAACATCTGTTCATTATGCACGTTTCGAGGAAATAGTAACCCCAGCCTGATTTAAATACGACAAAAACGGTAACCAACCACCAAGCCTCTTGGGACACGCAACAAATAACTCAGGAGCCACGGGCAAATTCCTTTGATGGTTGTGAACGTCTGTGCTTCGACGTAATGACCAAAATGGACCTCGGAAAGTTTCTGAACAAGAGGTGGGGCCACAATTCCTGGGCTGGAACGAAGGGCTATTCACTGAAACAGACACATACTACTGGTATACGACTCCAGAACAATTCAGGCTAGTATTAATAAATTATTTGCATTTAATTTTTTCATGATTGTTCATTAGTCGCTGCATTCAGTCGACCCTTCCACATCGCATTACATTTTTTGAGACCTTGACGAATGAAGTGAGCGTATGAGATGCAAAGATTACTGGGGGATCACTGCGAGATATCACGAGAGATACCGCAAACATTGGCATCCTCCAAGCCAGTACTGAAGGTATATTTTATGCATTTATGAATTGCTAAACATTTTGTGTGTCATCTGCTGGCCTTCCCGTATCGCCTGTGGATTTCGCAAAACTCCCAAAACATTCCCATGTAATTTCTTATGCCCCCCATGATATATATAGCAATGCAGAAGGGTCAACTGTACTGCTGTTATTCGCCAGAGCCCTGGCGAATCATAGGACACACGTCTGAAGTGTCTAATCAATAACTTTAAATTCTCACATAATCTGTTCGGTGTTAAGAGTAACTTACTTGAAGCTAGTGGCCCAGCACGTCAATTTACAGACTCAACCAGTGTGGCGATTTTTACAAATCTGTCTCGACGAGCCAATTAATTTACAGATTAACAGCACTGAAGCATGTTAAAATTCATATTTATTAATGCACTCAATGAATAAACAACAGGAATGAAGGACAAAGATAATTAACAAAGGGATAAAAAACAAAGAGAAATGGATGAAGTAATTGTTGTTAGTGTAGCATAAACGTGGCAGATATCAGGCTGATTCTGTGTAAAGTGTATACACTGATTACTTACATATGAATGTAACATAAATTTACAGGAGTCAAGACACTCCTAGGACATGAAAGCGTAATTGAAAATATGCTCTACAACAAACATAAAGAATATTATATGCTAAGTGCTGAGGCTATCTCACTCTTAAAACATATTGTCTTGCTCAGAAACTAGTCTAGCGCATAGTTTCCCCACAGTTTCTACGTGTTGAAATACGTGCAGTTGAGATCACCTCGCTTTTGTAAATAGCGAGTGAGTTGTGTTTGGCTGGAATGCCAAGTCATTACTGGGGAAAATCTTACATATATAAGTAAATGTATTTGTGTTTTTAAGTCAGGATCTTATTCTAACTAATCACTTTAACCATGGATTGAACAAACTGATGTTCTTTGGTCTTGGCCTTCAAGCTGTTATGTACAGGTTGAGGGATGGAAAATATCGCTAAGGATAACATACTTCACTGCTATTCTTTATTGTTGCATACAGGGAATAATGGTACTTTAATAATGATAGTGTCTGGAGAGAAAACAAAGGTTGAAAATAATGTGGAAAAAATGAACAGTACAAGATGCCTTCGCACGATAGAAAATGGATGGATGGAAAGGTTAGTTAATATTTGGGTCTTAACCCTTGTGTATTTTACTTCTTCCGTTCTAAATTCTAGAATCTATAGAATTTAACCTCATATTGAAAATGGACTGGGGTCACATCGACCCCAAAAATAACACAGGGGTTAAGCAAGCATGTTTAATCCTTTTATTGCTGCTGTTTTGTGAAAATACAGACAAATAGCACACTCTCCAATTTAGCAGTATTCACAGTTAAGATAGCGTTACCAAATGCAAATATTAAATGTTTCCACTTAATTTTTGCTGGTTTGTAACTGCAAACTGAGAAATCGGTATCTTCCAACTGAACTGTGCAGGCACTGCGTAACATAATTAAATATTCATCTGGGTAAGGACCAGCACAATGATGTCTATTCATTGAAGGGGAGCCCTTACTTATAGTGACCACATCAATATGAATACTCCAGCCTCCTCTCCTGTGGGTCGAACCCGTGATCGAATAGGGCTCTTTTTCTAATTAACCTTCTCACCTTTTTCTATAACAGATAGGCCATGTGGTTTCAAACTGGCTAAAAGATGTTTGTTTAGAAAGCCAGGGTCATATACACAAAGGGACTGCTGTTTTTGCGAGCAGACAGAGAGATTGTATGTGCCAGCCCATAATCGCAACGCCAAGACAACAATGAAGTTCACAATATAATTTTCTTATCTGGAGAAAGGGTACGGACTGACGTGTAGCTCGGCAGGCTAAGCTTTTGCACACGTTCTGAGATCAGGAGGTCGCTGGTTTGAGCCCAGCCTCGGCAGAATGTCCATGGGCCCTTGAGCGAGACGCTTAACTCCCAAGGCAACACAAGAATTATCCCCACAAGGATTAATAATAATCTCATTCTACTACTCTAAATAAGCAAGAAAATATATTACAAAAAAATAATAGTTACAGATCTTGGTACAATATTCTCTGACCAAGAACAGGAATACTGGAGTAACAATGGAGTCTACCATCCATCCATATTCTAAGGGCTTTTTCTAGACAGGGTCATAAAACTCCAGGCCATAATAATAAAAAATGAAGGATTCTGAGGGAAAATAGCAGGAGGTAGAACAGCAGAGCCCAGCTTTGCAGAAACATTTTTAAAGTTGATCAGAGAAAACGAGCCCAATATATAAGATGTTTAAACTGTTTTTATTGATCAGACACTGGAACGGCTTTGAACACATTTCTGTATCGATCTTAAATGTTTCTAAATGTCTCGCAATCTCTTTTGATATTTTGACATTAATGTTCGATCAGCCTACCCGGCTTATCTCTGCTTGCAGGCACAGAAATATTTCATATCAGCTTTGCCAGAGTTATTTAATGGAAATAAATCTCAACAGAGGCAAGTCAGCCGTTTTCAGATGCAAATTAGAGCCTTTCTGATGGATGAAAATGTCTTTACTTCTGAGTAATGTTAGCTATTTAGATTCCAAGCGGTCATTCGGGCTACGTAAATGATTCTCTTCTTACCTACGGCTCTGTTAGCTATTCCGGATGAACGACATAAACAGGATCTTCATAAACAAACATAAATTAACAAATGTCACTTGCAGTATGACCAGCTTGTCTTTGTGGTATTCATCTGGGGAAGGTACAGGTCATGAAGCTCGGTTTTCGGATGGTAAACTAACCGGATAGAGATTTAATATGATCGGTCAGTCCTACCAGTTTCCATCGCCTGTAGCCATTGGCACCCTGTCCACACACTAGCTATTGACTAGCATGCTAGCTGGAAACATTACTAACAGAGAACGTTCACAAATGGTGCATAAAAATGTCTAGGTGGAGTAAGCAGGAAATTACACAGTATGATAACTAGTGATCAAGGTCAGCTTATGGCATCTGTTCAAAATTAAATGTTGAGTGAAAACACGTACTAGTCATCCTGAAAGTTTCCCGGTCCATCTCCATGTACATCTCCAGTTTTGGAAGATTATATTAACCTTTCTAGAAGAAGGATGTCAGGAACACACAGCCCGTGAATCTTAGTGCTTTCCTGGGAATTTAACTTAACTTGCACATTAAAAGATTTTCACACATCATTTTTTAATATCACTTTTTATCTTTTATTACAATTTCCCTATTCTTTTTATTATATGATATGACAGGAAGAAAATCCTTTCCATATTCAAGACGATTTCAGAGTGTAATTGTTGCTTAAACCGTGTGAACGACAGTGAATTATTCACATACAGTTCAGCTACACTGGAAATTCATATCTGATTTATTGTAAGACGTCACATTTTACCAGGATGAAAGATTGATGTCTGTGGAAGCAAAATCAGTCCAGAAACAACACAACAGTGCTTTGTCTGTTGAGTAAAAGCCAGGGAGACATGTGACCAAGTAAATTAAGGGAGATGCAGGGGCCTTTTTAAGGGTTCAAGGGATGAAAAGATGGATGAATAAGAGTAAGGTCAGGGAGTCACTAAGAAATCCTTCTGTTTCGGTGAGTGAGAAATTATAGATTTTATTTGGTCCATGCTGAAGTTTTTGCTACCAAATTGCTATCAGTTTATTTATTTCAAAGCTGACAATAAAATTGTGATTCCTGTAAAGCGTAGATACTGGCTATAATATTTTTTGTCATATTTCTGAGCATATGTTAGTGCCATATTAGTTTCTCTTACATTAAGGTTTGCAATTAAATACATTGTTTTTCAAGACACCCAAAGCGCTTTACAGAACCAATGGGTAGCCACTTCAACCACCACCACTGTGTAGCTTCCACCTGGATGATGCGACGGCAGCCATTCTGCACCAGAACGCTCACCGCACAGTAGCTATGGTGGTCAAGGGGATGATTAGGAGGCAAGATTTGAAAGGGCCACAGTGGGCAAGTTTAGCCAGGACATCAGGGGAACACCCCTACTCTTTCGAATGATGTCGAGGGATCTTTTATGACCTCAGAGAGTCAGGACCTCGGTTTTACATCTCATCTGAAGGACAGCACCATTTTTACAGCACAGTGTCCCCATCACTGCACTGGGACCCACACAGACCACAGGATGGGCTCCCCTACTAGCCACACCAACACCTCTTCCAGCAGCAGCCCAGCTTTCCTAGTTGGCCTCCCATCCAGGTACAGGGTGTACAGTACTGTAGTAACTGTAGTAACTGCACTGTATGTCGTCCTCTCTTTTTGGTTTAGTTCACTTTTAGGTCCTGGGGCAGCAATGTTTCATTTCACAAATATACTGTGTATACGGCTGAAATGACAAATAAACCTACTTGACTTGAGTTAACTGGATGTACCGGCCAGGCCCAAAGCTACTTAGCTTCAGATGGATGGTATGCACTATTGTTATAAAGTTTAGTGTGCAAAGAATGAAAGCCAACATTTAACCCCTATGTTATTTTTTGGGGTCAAGGTGACCCCAGTCCATTTTCGAAATGAGCATAAATTCTATAGAATCTAGGATTTAGAACGGAAGAAGTAAAATACACAAGGGTTAAAAACAGTGTATGTATGTCATGGATTGTGTGTCTGTGTCTCACACATCATTCTTGTTCATTTCATTCACTGTCTTATTAAATACATAATGTATACATTTAGCCAGCCTACAAGAGTTGCTGGGATTGATGCACTGAAATGTTTAGGGTCATGCGCTGCTTCATCTGCTTGATTTTCTTCCTGTCGTATCATATAATAAAATCCAGGAAACAGTAGCAGAGAAACTGTCCTTGTTCGCATTTATTTTGTTGCTTTTATCAGGGTCGGACAGTCCCTGGAGTAGTTAGGTTAAGGGCCTTGATCAGGGACCCCTGCAATGAAATCACTCTATCAACACTGGGATTTCAACCACTAACCTCCCAACGACAAGCACAATGCCCTAACGCACCGAGCTGCACACCGCTCCTGAATCGGCCTTTCTGCCAACTTTTGAAGCAGAGATCTTTCACGTATGAGGGCCACTTGACAACCAGTACACTACAGAAACACACTTCATGTTGGTGTTTCAAGATAGGAGTATTAAAATTTCTTTATTTACGTGCAATAATACCAAAATTTAATGACATGAAAATGTAGCTGCATGAAAGACAGGCAGAATATTAATTTACTCATCAAATACAATAAAACACAACATAGATACATATACAGGCATAATACTCAAGATACAGCAGCATTAAAAATGCTTCTCTTGTTGAAGAAATAATGCTTCCATCATTTTTTTGGGCAGGTTAGAGAGAACGATTGAGTACAATCCGGCGCAACTTGGGGCACCCGTCTGAAAAACCGAGTGATCATGGCACACAGTCGAACCTGCACCCCTGTCTGTTTGAACATTAATATCTCCCTTTGATCCCAACGGGGCTCTATATGAAGATGGTAACTTTCATTTTTGACTTTCAGTCTTTTGAAGAATCAATTATCTCCTTTTTCCCATTAAGTAGACTGTCTCAAGACATTCATTTTGAATTTAGGTTTACAGTATCTTGACCACCAGGGTGTCATGTACAATAATCTGTTGTCAAAACAATGCTGGCATTCTCTGGTGAAAGGATAACTAATCAAGCGGCAGCGGTAATCAGAATGCTCAGGTGTCATAGAGTGAATACAGATGTTCTGTTTCCATGTACCAAAATGTTTGTGCGCAATTGTATGCAAATGGCTGCACTTCCTCCCTTCCCCAAAACACTAATTACAAATTATTCACAAAGTACACCTTGGGATTTTTCTAAATAACACGTACATTCTGGATCGGTCCCTGCCCTGCCCCTTCTGTATGTCATTTCCCCATTTGGCCAGCAAGTGTCACTGGCCATCTCGTTCCTAACTCCTAGGTTGTTCACCTGTTCCCCAGGCCACTGTGTGCCTTAATTAGCTAACTTGGCATTTGTATTATACATGCTTCCCTTTTGTGGGGGATTCACAAGCAGCCTCAACCATGTTTGGTATTTAACATTTATGATTCTTGGTTTATTCTTGTGTCAGTCATATATTGGCGTATTTCTGTACGGTTCCTTGTTTTGCTCTCTGTTATTCCCTGCTTGTAGTAATGTTCAGTTATTTATGCTATTCTAGTTTTCCTTGATTGCCCTACACGTGTTCCTAGTTCCTTAGTGCTTGTTAACTGCCCACACCTGTCTCTTGTTGATCCTCATCATGTATGTATTTAAGTGCCTACCCATGCTCAAGTCTGTAGTCAGCCATTGAGTGTGCTTCTGTTTCAGTTAATGGCTGTTTTGCTGTGTATTTTTGCCCCTGGTTCCTGCTTGTTCCTCTTATGAGTCACCTTGTTTACCCTTTGTTCACCCTATGCTCCTTGTGAGTACTACCATAGCATTTCCATGCTTGTTTTGACCCTTTGTGGTCCTTTATCTTGGGGCTGTTCCACAAAGCAGGATTTCTGAGTTATCTGGGTTAACTTAAGCTAAAAGTCATGATTGTCCAATATGACATTAAGTAAGTAGCATTTCTGTTGGACGATCATGATCTTAAGTTTTGCCAGCTAACCGCTCCTGGGGGGGAATTTCCCAGTTAGCTGGATAACTTAAGCCAAATATGAAAACTGTCAATACAATAGGAAGAGTGGTAAGTGGCATTCCTAATGGACACTCCTTACACTTGGCTTAAGTTATCTGGTTTTTATCTACTTTTTGAAATATCCCCTGGTCACCCTTTTTGAGTGTAGTTGTGAAAAACCCCTTTTCTGAGAGCCACACTGTGGATCCTTTTGCCAAAATTCGCCTTAATGCTTTCCGAAAGGCACAAGCAGGAAAAAAAAAATGATGAATTTAAGAATGTTTCGTTTTTAGTTAGTGAAAGTAAAAAGATAATTAAGTATAAAGCTTCTGCGTCATCTTTTCTGTTAAAAAGGAAAGGTAAAGGTGAACAGATTAAAAGTACGGGGTCTGGAGTCTCTGCTTGATGTTTGTATGAAAACTGCCTCCTTTACGGAGAACTTGTGAATTTAATTAGTATGTGTAACAGTTCCTGTTCAAGGAAAATCCACTAGATCTATAGTGGTTATATCTCCCTTTCATCATATGTTTAGAATTTCTGTCTGGGGTCAATGAAGTTCATCCTTGCTTATCTTATCTTTATGTATTTCTCTGAGGACCTGGATATTTCCAGAAGTGTTTTTTCAAGGTTTTGTGAAATAATTCCTTAGTGACTGTGTGTTTCCTTTTATTTTCATTGATTTCCTTTTACTCTTCATCAGCATTTGAAATACAGGTGACGTGTGTAATATGTTCCAGTACTTCTGTGTTTATGTACCATGTCATCTGCGTTGTCCATTACGATTATTATCCATTGTAGTGCTGAAAGAGGGCTTTCAAAGAGTCCCCCCCCCCCCCTAGTTTCTATGGAAACGGAAATAGACATGACACGTGTACTTCACAATGTGATGGACTGCTGTTCTGTCAGAGCTTGATTGGGTTGTTCTTAAAGTTTGCCAAGCATGCCTTCACAAGTTAACATTTTGACTTCTCTTGATATTACCACAACACTGCTGTTGTCATATCGCCCTTCGTTTGATTATCCACCTTAAGGAAATATAACTTATAATACCATTTCTAAAAGAGGTTTATGATCTTATCGCAAAATAGTGAAGCTTTTCCTCAACTGCTCCTCTAATGTGATGAAGGCCAGACCTTAATTCATTCCTAATTCGAATCTTCCCCCATCGCAGTGCCGCTTTGGATGAATCTTCCCTCAATTACTCGATCACACTTTTTGATCATGCACATTATAACTGTTCCTTTCATTTTCCCGCAGTAATTTAATGCCGCCCACAAATCAAAATGCAAATCTGCATGACATTTGCATCTTCAGAAGAAGAAGCTCCCGGATCACAGACCTGGATCTGAGAGGTATCACCCGCAGGTTATGACTTGGTGTCACCTCGGCATTCCTGGCATCACATACAAATGGAATGTTGGGCGCATGGGTGTGTACCAATCAGCGCCAGCCCTCCAGCCTGGCACCCAATTATTTGCAATGTGACAGACAGCTATTGCCTGACAGAAATTCCCATGGGACATCAGAGTTCGAAACAAGTGATGAAATGCTTCTTGAAATACTTTTTTTCATTCTCTCTGACCCTGGTAGGACATCTGTGTGTCTTGGTCTTTTCCAAGGATTGATCTAATGTAGAGTTTCCTAACCTTTAGATGCTCGTGGAAAGGTTTTCGTCGTACAAAAATTTTACAGACTGGTAAAATGGCTGTGGGGCGGTGTAGCGGGCAATCGATTTTACCGTATGATGGTGGTGGTGATGATGATGATGATGGCGATGACATTGATGGTGATGAGGAAGATGATGATGAAGACTGATGATGATGTGATAACGATGGTAATGATGGTGAGGATTATGATGAAGACTATGGTGATGAGGATAGGGTGGATGTCTGCTTAGCACTGTAGCCTCACACACCATGTTACAGGTTCCTTCTAACCCCTGGCTCTCAGTCGGGGGTGTGCTCCTCTAGGGCTTTCCTCTTGGTACTCCCGTTTTCTGCCACATTTCCTGTTCTCCCACAGATATGCGGTTAGGTGAATTCTTGTCTTGAAGATGCCCAGATTGTGTGCCATGTAATTGATTGGTGTTCCATCCAAGTAGCATTGAGCCCCGTGTTTCTCGAGATAAAGACCAGGGTCAGTGCACTTCTATAACAGATTAACAACGATGGATGGATGGATGGATGGATGGACGGGCAGATGGATGGATGATTATAATGTATATAATGTAATGTATAATGAATATAACTCTTCTGTTGCATGCTGACTTCAGTTTTGAAGATGAATTGTGCCTCTTGGTTTAATTTCCCCCACACATTTCAGATCACGAAGCTGAAAAAGCTGTTGAGGAGCAGTCATGAGTTCATTTGAGGTGTTTGAGGCACGTGCTATTTTGCAAATCTCAGGCACTCGTCCTTCTGAAAAATGGGGGACTGACTCACAGTGTCATCAAAGGGCCCTCTGAAGGAAGTCCTGACAGCTGTAAAAGCACACCAAAATCAGCTTCACCCTCAGCCTGCCTGCACTCCTTTGAGACAGTTTAAGCATACGACAAAACTTTCCATCTAATGCAATCTGTGCCTTGACATTTCTGAGGGGTACAAAAGACCCGTTGAGCTAAGTTTGCAAGCAAAAATACCTTCGTACTTTGGTGTTTATATCAACATTTTCCATTATCTGCCATATGACCGCATGCCGCACTCCTTTCAGCATGGTATAATACTACAAATAAATGACTTATTAAATCACTCTGCTGCCGGCCCACTGTTACACAAGTCTACAGAATAGGGAGTACTTTGCTGACTCAGGCAAGCAATTATTTTTTCCCTGTGATATGTTTTATAGCCTCGAGCGTTCGGCAATTCTTGCAACCCTTTTCCAATACACACTGACAGGCAGACAAGCAATAAAACTGCTTTTGTGCATGGCAACAATATTAATTGTCTGCTAATTGGTCAATAAATAGATGTAATACTAATAATGTATTATAGTATGACTCTGTGTGTGTGTGTGTGTGTGTGTGTGTGTGTGTGTGTGTGCACGCACGTATGTATACACATATTTGCACGCCTGCTAGACATCTAAATCTTGGAATACAAATACAAATTTATATCTAGGAATACAAAATAAAAATTTTTTATACTATATCCATTCAAATTAGGTTTAATGTTAAGTAACACCGAATATTAGATTCTGCAGTCATCTGTAGTTTTCGAGAACCTGGCCACACTTTAACATCCTGCCTGTTGCTGTTCCACGGAGGATCTTTGCTGCGTACGCTTTTGATCACTTTACACTCACCATGTGGATATATGGCTCCACTAATCTCAGTCAGAGACTCAATGCTGGTCTGAAGCCCGATCTTAGTCCTATCGCAGCTTATTTAGCCATTGTGATTCTATACTAGCCTCTCAGCCTAAAACTGAGGTATAAACTGCTTATATCTTTTTTCTTTCTTGTGTCTCACTACTTACTGATTCAAGTAAAACAGTCTCTACTTCAAAGTTACAGCACTAAGCTTTGGGTTTGGCCCCAACTTTCAGCCGAGGACCTTCCCATCAGAGCTCTGTAAACCCTTGAGACTCAGGGATAACATCCCAACTCATTGCACAAGCAGAGCGAGGCCAGGATTCAAACCCCCACTATGGAGATGTGACGTGGCAATGCCAACCCCTGTGTTACAATGACTCTCTCCAATGTTCTCTACTCTATTTATTTTTTATTTTTTTTGCTTTTTGAAAACTTCAATCAGTTTTCAAAAAAAAAAAACAAGTTTCGATTCCATTTTTATTGCCCATTTTACACCATGCCACTGGAGATGTCTCTGTAGTTATAACCTGAAAGGAAACTTTTACAAAATACACAATAATATGCGAACAGACATGTCAAAAACAGCTATCAGCCGTAGACATACACTATGAGCTACTGGACAATATCTTCAGGCAACTGATTTCATTGTAATTTTATTGTAAAGAATGAGAACTACATACAGAATGGGAAATTTAAACAATACTTTCCTGTAGCCATTAAGTAGACTCCGTATTTTCCACATGCTCATCAGGCTGGCGTGGAGAACTGACTCACCGATGGACTTTGGCTTTGACCTCGACCGCAGTCTATACCTTGCTTTTAGCAAGCAAGCCCCCTCTTTCTGTTCATGTAATGTTAGCATGCCCAGGGGGGGGTTTGGCAGCCAGTTGACTTTGGATCCCCAGAGTTTTGGGTTCCTCTCCTCCGTTGTCATCTGTCTTTCTTTCTTTCTTTCTTTCTTTCTTTTCTTTGTCTTTCCTTTTCCCGGTTCTAGTATCACTCTTTCTTAATGATGTAACGTATCACAACACACCTATGTAAAGCGCTTTGGGGCGACTCTGTAGTGAAAGGCGCTATATAAAAATAATTTCGATTGAATTTTTATGGTTAGGCTATGTATAATTTGCCAGCACTCCCTGGTTCCTAAATTAACCACAGCTGCACATTCATCGGAAGCATATTTTCTCGTGCTCCTAACATAATGATGCCCTCAAAAGGTCAGGTTGTGATGGTTAAGGTCAGCCGTTCAGTCTGTCGTCTTGACCTTTTCGGGGGTCCACTCCCTCCCAGCACCATCGGCAACTGTGTAATGCCATTTCACAAACGACCCAATCAGTTTTTTCCTTTCTACAAAATAGGAATTTCTGATCTGAGACAAGCATGTTTTAAAGTAATGTGATGTAAAGTGTGTGTGTATATATAGGTATATGTATATGGTTTTGTCATTTTCTTTACTGTGTTTACTTTTGTAGTGTACATACAATTATAAATGCCAAATAAGCTAGTTTCACAGATTGCATCAAAAAAAAGATATCTAAAATCTCCATAGAACCACTTTTATTTTTGGAATATAGGACACTTAAGGCATCCCTTATCCCCTTAACCCTGATAGGATTTAGAGGCATGCCAGTCATATTTCTGCCAAAGACAAGAGCTCACCAGCGAAAGAATGAATGAATGAATGAATGAATGAATGAATGAATATGCAGCTTGAAATTTTGTTGAAGACCAAGAGCCCCTGCAAAGTGGAGCCTGAGCTGATTTGCAGTGCCTCGGACAACTTGGATGTAAAATATTGTAATAAAAAATACAAAAAATATCATATGTTCGGATAATCAGAAAAAAATGTGAATGCATCCATCCATCGTCCAACCGCTTACAGTACTGGGTCGTAGTATGAACGTATTTTACTTAATCAATATAGTGACTATGGACATGTTTATTGCATTGCGCGATTGCGAAAAGTTGACAAACCGTAGTGTGTTGTTTTTATTATTACTAACGGAAGCGTTAAATCCGTTATCGGGAGTGATTTTCAATGTTAGGGGGTGGGGGTAACCTTACGATATATTAAACAATTTAATCTGCATTTAGGCTCAGTAAATTACAACTGATTGCCTTTATGCTCTCAAGGGAGGTTCCTCCAATTTTCATCAGTTACAGCAAATTACAATCGTCATAGCGGCTTCCCCGTTACTTTCTTCTGCTTCCTGATAGGCGACTTGAACCTTTGAGCATTTAATCAGGTTTTTCTGTGCACAACACAAATTACAGGGCCGAGCCAATTCGGGGACTTCATTCTCCTGTTGCAGCCTGAAAAGTCTCTTACAAAAGTTGCCAGTTAATGGACAGGCCAGACAGGCGCTGCCAGAAAGGACTGCCGTCTTCTTAATGCTTGGGATTTCCCGTTAAATTGCCACCTTGTAAAATTAAATGTATCTACCACATTAATTGGATCAGACTTAATGCATTGCAGATATACACTTTTTTTTCACCGCACAGATAAGATACATCGAGGTATTTCTGTATTATAAGAGATAATGAATAGAAGTTATTCAGGTATTAAAGTTGGTTCGGCTGGTGGCCCAGCCAAATGTGGAGGTGACCAGCGTTTGCCTGGCATGTAAACTTAATCCCTCTGGTTTGAAAACACAAAAAGCGTGCTTTCCAGGTGAATCAAGACATTTCTGAAATACAGTATGGTTGGGAGGGTATAATGCAAACAGCTTGTTAGTTAGGGTAGTCCTAATTGAAACATTAAGTAAACAGTGCAAATGGTTACACTTACCATAGGCATGCTGTTCTTGAGCAGATTTACCAGATCAGTTGAGGCATAAAATTATTAACTTTAGCCCTCAAAAGGGAAATTGAGTTAAAATGAAATTAATTGCTTTAACTGTGTACTACTGGTGTGTGTGTGTGTGTGTGTGTGTGTGTGTTTGTGCTTGTGTGTATTGATGTCTAACTAGACAAAAGTTTACCCTGAAAATATATGACATTTTCTAATAATGATTTGAATAGCTCAGCTGTTGAGGAATTCATTAATATATTTCTGTCTCCATGGAAAAACTGCCTCTGTACTGTGCATGATAACAGTTTATTTTCTTTGAAAAAGGAGGCAATTAGAAATGTGTTTGCATGTGTAATATCTTGCTTGTCTTTTTATGGGCCTATATAGGCTGCTGTTTCTAGTTGATGGCATATATTCTCCTGCTACACATGTGGAATATTCAGGATTTTTCCCCACAGTAATTCCATGTTTTAAATCTCTGCTTCCTCCCCTGCCCATGTCATTTCTCCCTATTAAATTATAGCGATCGGATCAGACAGCCAGGCAATTGCGATCATTAGGCGTCTTTATTAAATGAACTGGAAAAATCCTTCTGTGCAGTTCTAGACTTATGTGCAGAGTGAAGGTGGGGGGGACCGTATATTTCCTAAAGTGAGTTAACCCCGATGAATTTTTCCTCGAGCATGCCGGCTAAGTTTGTTGAGAATTCATCCCCATTTAACCTGCAGAAAACATGCATATACCCATGTTTACAAAAAAGGTTTAAGGAACTCTATTAGTCATCGTAAATGCTTGGTGTCCCTCTGAGTGCCGGAAGTTAGAATTTCACCTCTGTCCTATGTTTGTGAAGTTTGCATGTTCTCCCCGCGTTGTGTGAGAACCCTTCCGGTTCTTTTGTTCCCTCCCACAAGTCTAATGACATGCATTTAAGCATCTGTGTTCCCCATAGTATGTGCTGGCATTCCACACAGGCTGCCCTCCTGCCTCGTGCCCTGTGCTACCTAGGATAGGTTCCAGGCCCCTCTGTACCCCTGACTGAGATAAGCAGTTAAAAGCTTACTGAAGCAAATCAAACTAATTTCACTTCCTTGTAAACTACTTAAAAGCCATCAGAGCCTCACAGCTTCCTGTAATCTGTTCAGTGTACCTCCGCCATTTCCCCCGTGTGATGTATCCAGATGGAGGCTTTAAAGACTTGTTTCTTTGGACAGGTGCAAACCCCTCAACACAGGCAGGTGTGAACCAAGCATGGTATCTGCAGACATTTGCTACTTGGCCTGAATTTTGTTAAAGAAAAAAAAATGATTTCCAGTCGGTGCCTATGCATTATTTTTTTTTTTAAGTTAGAATTGTCTGTAGCACTTTGCTTGAGTGAGCACAAATAATGTAGTGATACACTCTTACTTAATGTATTAATTAACCTGTAAGTTACTTATGTACGGATCGCGTGTTTGCTCATCATTAATCAATCATGACGGTTCATGTATTTCATTCAGTTGCTTGAGTAGCAACTGAGTCGCTAAGTTACCTCAAGTGAAGTGTTTCCAAATAGCCTTTACAATATGTGTAGCATAGTAGTGCTACAGCCTCACACCACTATGGTTAGGGTTGTTATCCCACCTCTGCTCTGTGTGGCTGCAGTTTGCTTGTTCTCCCCATCTCACGTGGGATTCCTGTAGATACTCCCGTTTTCTCCTGCGCTCCAAAGGCATGCAGCGAGGCTAATTAGCATCCCCTAATTGCTCAGGCTGTGTGTGTGTATGTTCGCTGTGATAGACTGGCACTCTTTCCAGTGTGTACTCCTACCCTGTGCGGCTTGGGATTGGCTCCAGGCAATCCTGACCTAGATATGTGGTTAAAAGAAGAAGAATGGACGTTTTTGTAACCCTTTCCTGATTTTAACATCGTTTCAGTCGATCACTGTTGACTCAATAGTGGATAAGTGGATGGAAGATGGGCGCATGTTTCAGTTGAAAAGTCAAGTCATGAAAATCTAATGAACAAACTGAGCCTGTTAATAACAATTAAAGAACATAATTGCTATAGAATGATAAAAACTTATTTTTCATATTGATTAATGCCATTTTTGCTTTTACCCAGACAGAAGCATTTGATTTTGGGCTTGTAAGATCTAAGAGCTATTTCTCTATGAGAAAACCAGCAGATAATGCACTTAATTGATATGTGAGCCACTTAACTGCAGTTAAAATATATTTGCTTCCAATCACTGCTAAGACAGTCAACCTACTGTGAAAAAAATGGCATCTGTAATACTTCATCTTTGCAATTTTGTGTTTAGAAGCAGGAAGTTGGATCCTGTGTGGTGGTGTGCGGCTGTGTAGGTTTGTTCTCGATGCCCGTGATCTGAAAGTCACAGGGCCAATCCCATGGTCGGGCCCTTGAGAGAGGCCCTTAACCCAATTGTTCCAAGCACTGCTTTCTGCTTTCCGTACATGCTGTATGCCTGGCGGGGGCCAATGCCGCTGGCATGTGAGTGATTATCAGTTATGGCTTGGCTTGTTGCCGTGCTTTTGCCTATTAGCAAGGCCGGTAAAGGCACAGGGGTGGTTGGCACTTTGAGTTGGTTAGTTCAGATGCACAACCACTGCTTGTTCGGCACCCGGGTTCCTTTCCAATAACCAGGCCGTTAAGCAAAATGGTCGCAAAGTGAAAATCACAGCAGCCTAGGTGTGACCGTGATCGTGCTTTCCACTTAACGTCAGCCTTCCATACTCAATTTTATTCGATCCTTCAGAAAGTGCACTTCTTAAACAACATTTTATACATTCTACTCAGGAGCGTACCTAGAAATTCTTGTTCCCCTGACTAAATGTCAGCTTGCCCCCCCCCCCCCATTCACATTCACTTGTACGTATTCAAGGCCCCTGTCAAGTGCTGCTCCCCCTGCCCCTCAGACTCTCCTGATCCTCCTTGAAAGATCTCTCTCACTCTGCTGTGCATTGTTGTCAGGCATAAATGCGTGCATTGGTCGGAAAATGCGTTTTTTAATACCATCGTATTTGCAAATGGTCGCTAACAAAGGTAGTTACTAAACTAGGAGTGGTTATACTAATGATCCTTCAACTAGGACTCTTACCTAGTATCTTGGGGATTTTTACGATGGATAGTCTGAGTATGAAAGGGCAGCTATGTATAACAAAGATTTTTTTTTTCTTAACAAACATGGCCCTGTATTAGGTAAACCATTTGAAGATGGATGGATGGATGGTCTTTCACAACAGTACTGCAAGAGATAGTATTGAAATCTTGTTCCTCTTCACAGGACTAATGCCATTTACTGGCCTTCATTTATAATCATATGGTTGCCGTGTCCAATCTCGTTTCGGTGCGTTCAATTACTGGCAATTAATTGCGGTTATTGAATTATAATATTCATAAAGCCACCAAGTTGAGGGTCTCATGGCCACCGTCCATCTCTAGCTCACTATTTCTCCATCTGCATCTCAGCTTGCGTTTATTAGGATAATCGTGGACTTGGCAGGGTTCTACCCACTAGTTGAGCGATATAGAAGTTTACTCACATTTTAACTCATGTCGTAGTGCTTAGTTTATCTATCTATCTATCTATCTATCTATCTATCTATCTATCTATCTATCTATCGATCTGTCTGTCTGTCTGTCTGTCTGAAGCAATACCATTCAGTGTCACTGAGGACTTGCTCGTAACTGGGCCTGTGTGAATTATTAAGCATTGCACGCCTGGCTTGATCAATGGCTAATGATGGACATTCGTTAGCTTCGGAAGTACGGCCCTCGTCGGTCTTCCTCAAGGAAATGCTCTGAGCGTGTAATGAAAAGGGTAAATTAGCAGCGTGGAGTAAATGGTTTACAGCAGCCCGTCTGTCTGGGCGAGTGAACATGCAGTAACCTTAATTTACGTCGACGTATTTAAGACTTGGAGCAGCACGTTACTCTGCAGGCGCCCTGCTGTCACTGGGCGGCAGCGCCTGAGTGTAGCTCAGCTAATACATGGACGGTTTGAAAGCCCGTAACGGCAGCTGGCAACGGAAGATGTGTGTGTCCGCAGATGTATTTCGAGCCTGCAGTTGGGTTCTTTCCCCTTTTGCATCTGAAAATGGGTTTTATCTGTTTTTCTGCTTTTCCTGCAATTGAAATGCCCGACAGTACAACAATGTGCTAACGAATAGCCATTCACGTAGCATCCAGTAACTTTCTGTGTGTTTTTATGGTCCTCAATTCCATCATCCTCTTCTTTTCATTCCCTTTTTGGGGATGGGCAGGTGGCCAGGGCAGCACCATCTGAGATTCCCTCCCTGCCCCAACCATACGGGTTTATTTTTTCACCTGACTGACTTCACTCCATCTGGCCTGACATGTATGGGAGACAAAGTAAACTTTGTGGGGGGTGGGCGGGTGAAGCTTTCTTTAGGCACCACATGGGTTTTGACCGGCACTGCACTTCCAAGATGTGGAGATCCTCTTTTGTTTCATGGGGGGAGCCCGATAAACCATGTCACCATAGCACGCGTTTGCTGACAGCGAAGCAGTCTGTTAACAGCTTAAAATAGACAGTTTGATGCGCACCAACCTGCTTCCATTTGATATTATTAATCGACTTTGACGAATGTTGTGGCACACTTCAAAGCGTGCGGTAATGGGACACCCTGCACCCTTCTCCGTCAGCTGCGCAGCACCGAGGCTACCGCAGCTGGTACTCGCGGGGAACGATCTGACGGTGCCATCCCGTATCCTCTCATTCCCACTTCTGCGAAATCTGCTTCTGTATCTACAATTTTACAAGACAAACTTGTGCATGATTTTTTTGGGAGTAAATCAAATATGACGTCACAATCGTGGCAGGGGAATAAAAAGCGAAATGAATAGTCTGCATTGTTATCTTTTTTTTGCACAGCGTGTTTTCTGTCTTATTAGGGAATTCACCCTGCTTCGGTTTCAGTAACAGGCTCCCCCGATTCACAGGTGATGCATGATTTCAGATATTTAAGGCACAGAGTTTCTAAGCATTAAGGTACTCCTGATGTTCCACTGAGGAGGTATATCCTGGGGGAAAGCACTGCCCTGCATGTACTGCATCTCAAATAAATTACTGCCCATAATTGCCCATCTTTTTGGGGAAATGCCGTGATCTGCTGCGAATATCTGCTGAATTTATAATCGGTTCAGGATTTCAGCGTGCATGGCTTTACGATAAGACTGTAACGGGAACCACTTGTTTTTTATTTTGTTATATTTTTAAGTGCTTTATTATCACTGTGTTGCTTAGCATGTCTTACAAGTTCAGTATGTAGAATAATTAGCATTTCAGCTATTTTGGGAATCACACAAGGGAGGCTCAGTGGGTAGTGCTGTAATGGCCCACCTCCAGGGTTGTGGGTTCAATTCCCACCCTTGTGTGTGTGTGTGTGTGTGTGTGTGGTGGGGATTTTGGATGCTCCATGTTGTGTTTTTTGACTTTCCACATTTTCCACCCACAGTCCAAAGATACACGATTTAGTAAAATTGGTGTCTGAAATTGCCCATTATGTGTGAGTACATGTGTGAGTGGTGTCCCTGCAGTGGTCTTACGTCCCGTCCAGAGTGTCCCCTGCCGCGTGCCCTGTGCTGCCTGGGATGAACTGTAGCCATGAATTTCCTGGGCAAATGGTTCTGGAAATCAGTAGCGATAAATTACACGGGTATTAAAGACAGCTGTCGACAGCTAGCCGGCATCGCCTGATCGGTATCACAGCAAAGGCTTTCTGATAAAGCCGTTCAGCCCCCTGTGCTGAAAGCATTTCAAAGGGGGGTTACGTAACCTACCTACCCCCCGCCTCAGAGGTTAACGCCACAGCATGGAACCCGCTTTCTTCCGGTGCCATGCAATTCCGACTCCCCGGTGCCACGGAACGCAGTCCGGATCGGAATAAGCTATCGGGGTGGACTGATCCGGTTCCTCGAACATGGAATTAAGATGCATTGCATATGTCACACAGTAATATTACACTCAGTGACTTAGCAGCAGCAAAACACTGCAGGACAAATCATTTACAATAAATTGAAATGTGCTCTGTACTGTTGCAGTAAACTATTTTGCAGTTTCCACAGGGCAAGATGCATTTTGGGAGATGCTTTGTTATTGTAATGTATGTGTATTACAAGGAGCTTAATGCTATGATTATATTTTTAATATTAGAGATACTTTTGAGTAATGATAATGAATGGCAATTATTTATTCATTATACACGGCCTAAGCCGATGCAAGACACACAAAATGCATGCAAAGCAAATCATTTGTATGAATTTCAGATATATTTATATACATTTGAAGTGAAGTGTTTGCTGAATTGCACACCAGTATTCCACATCTATTCACCCATGGAATCGACATGTTTTTTTCAGATAGAAGCTGCACCCCATGTGAATTTGAATCTGTACGCAGAGAAGGAAGGATTATACGTAACATCTACAGGGTGTCCAGTCTTGGTCAGGCGACCCCAGTCAATGTGCACGGAATATAATTTTTCATAACACTTTTTGGACGAAAAAGCATTTTGATTATTAACCAAGGAAGGATATTAAACTGGAGTGGGCTCACGTCGGTGGTTGGTACAGTTACAAGAACGCATGCATCCATCTATCATCTGCTTTTCGGATCAGGGTAACTGAGTTTAGAGCCAGGCCAGGGAGAAAAGACAGGACAGGGTGTGCTAATGATTTTTTTACGAGAGTATAAAAAACAGTTTTGAGGAGTTTGCGAGACTTGGAATGAATAGAGAATATATTGAATGTTTATTAGACACTAGGATGCTATTTCTCAAGATGTGAGTCTGTGTGTCTCTCAAAAATATGCGATGTAAGGACAAGAATCATACGAGGGAGTAAAGGCCACGTTGTACCTTTGTTTATGATGAGAAACTGGGGCTGTAAAAGAATTACAGCATGGGGTGGGGGGGGGGCTGCAGGATGTAGTGGGAAAGGGAGGTGGCAAAGAAGCGGAGGGCAAAGAATCTACAAAGGATAACAACTGAGGTGGAGCAACTGTGAAACTGTGAGACACCTTGCGAAACACCTTTGCTGTACAGGCTGCGTCCCCCTTGATCTGATCGAGTTTATTAAAGAGAGGCTGAAGATAAGCCTCCTGTCTGTCCGTCTCCTCCATAACAACAAGGGATGTCCTGCGACGCAGGCCTGAACATCACTGGGCACACACATGCAGTCATGCATTGGCAGCGATTTGGTGGTTTAAGACTGCAGCACTACCCACTGGGGAATAATTATACATCTAGTAACATAATAAGCAGGCAGAAATTCTCTGTCAGTTATATTAACAAAAAAAAGACACTTAGCATGCAGTCCGGTCTTCCCTCTGTTCTGTAATATATCCTTCAGGGCTCCCAATTACCTTTAACTAGAACAGAATCTATGCTCTAAAGGGGGTCCCTACCCATAATATCATATCATCAGCATTCTCTGCACTGGGAGTTTTGAGACAGCCCTAATTGTCTTATGAGGTGCATCAATGTCGGCTCGTGTTTTGACATGTTTTATTTCACCATCTTGTATATAAAATCATTTTACAGGTGAGTTACATATGGTAGTTTCGTTTGTTATGAAGATAAAATGTGAGTGCTATATTTCGGTGTAACTTGCATAACTGAATTATACATTTTGGTGCATTTCAGGCCCAAGAAAGGGTCCATTTTCTGACTCTTTCTGTGTGACTCGATGGTGGAAGCCAATAATTAATTGATAAACTCTTTCTGTGCCTCCAGAACTCTGAAAACTATCTAAGAGTATTAAAATGTCACAGGAAATATATAGTGGAAAATGTCAGTTGGTTTCATGTGGATATTAAGGGGGCTCTTCAGTTCTCCCTCCCCATTCACACAGTTTAACAAGCTCACAACTTTCAGGGGTAGGAGGAGGGGCTACACCTTCACCTCTCCCTTGGTGCGTGTGTTAGTCACACAATGGGACTCGCATGTTATGGCTAGTATGAAAAGGGGAGCGATGCCTATTGTAAACTGACTTTCATGGATATGTAAATGTACAGATAAAAGGCTGTGGAATAAGGGGGCGGATAATGCAAATTACTACACAGACAAGACCTGGTGATATTTACAGAAACCTGACTGTGGTAGTCTGAGTTATGACTGCTGAGGGATACTAGAGCATTTAAGGACCAGCTGTTAAGTAATGGCCATGGTTACATACATAGTGTGCGAGAACTGACATCTGTATGAGAAATGCTGGTTGGGTAATATATTCATTACAGAATCGCTGGTGCACAGAAACGTTGCTCTGTAACAATGTAATCTTATAT
>JAAGVU020000047.1:3035044-3050067 GCA_011763525.2 Mormyrus iriodes
TTGTGCAGCTGTTCTAGACACTGTGAAACGTTTGGAAGTGGCAGTGTAGCCTTCACCCTCACGATGAGCATCTACTAAGGTCTTTCTAAGGTCCAGACTCATTTCTCTTTTTTTTTTTTGGCATGATGAAATTGCTTCTTACCAAAAGTGTCAGAGTAGTCCAACTGTTCAAGTGCCACTGGCCCTGTTACCCAGAGTTCCTTATGTAAGGTTCAATGCTAATTGATTACTCAGGTGTGGTTTTAAAGCTAATCGAATGGTCAGGTTTGTCTTGAAAGAAAAAAACACAGGGGGGCTAATAATTTTGGCATTGCCATTTTTCAGTTTTCTTGTTAAAATTCAGCACATCAATAGAATATCTTAATCAAACTTTGTGGAGAATCTGTCTTTGGTCTTTTGGCAGCAATACAAGTATTAACAGTTTTTGTTATGGTCATTTCCATAGAGATATTAAGGGTTTTTGTGTGATTTCATTAGGGGGGCTAATAATTCTGACCACAACTGTGTGCGTGTGTGTGTGTGTGTGTGTGTGTGTATATATATACACACATACACACACACACACACACACACACACACACACATACAGGGTGTCCATAAAGTCTCTTTGCTATTTCAAAAATGTATTACAAAGGCAATTGATGAGATATCTTCATCAGACTTGTTCTATGTACTCAGTGGTTATCAAGGTTTTTATCACATTGCATTTGTGTCTAAAGCAGAGGATCACTGATGCCATTGCCGCCATTGATGAGGGTTTGCTACAGCGAACATGGCAAGAAATCCAGCACCGTCTTGATGTGCTTCGTGCAACTAATGGTGCCCATATAGAGGTGTATTAAATGAGGCAAAAAAACTGAAATATATACGTCTCATTTTGTATTAATTTTCACTTATCTGTCTTTTCATTTGCTTTTGTAATACATTTTTTAAATTGTAAAAAGACTTTATTGACACCCTGTATATATATATATATATACACACACACACACACACACACACACACACACACACACACGCGCGCGCGCGCGCGCGCGCGCACACACACACACACACATATATGTGTATTCTTTTTATATATGTATCTGAGGCATGCTGTAGTTATCTCACAGCACCTAACATGTTCCTGTACATTATACTCTGCATATGAATTAGTAAACGTCACTCTTAGAGCAGGGAACCGTTTCTGGAAACAGCAGGTAAAATACACTGGTCTTTTGCATGAATTTAGCAGTCCTACCCTAAAAGTCCATTATCACAGACGCGATCATTTATCCAGCTCTGGTTCCTGGCCAGTAACGGCGCCGTGGCTTTGTAATTACACATTATTCCGCCCGTTCTGCTGTCTCTCTCCACCTCCAGAGAGGGTTCTTACATGGCACTAAATTTCTACAGCACCTGCGCCTGAGCCAACGTGGCTGGTATGCCAGACGGGGATTGGGATAATGATTTTACTGGATGTGAGGCATACTCTGATATTAGCCAACAAGTAGCCAGAGTTATGCGTCAGCCCGCCCCAACAGCAGCCACCTGAGGAGGCTCCAATTTAATCTCAGTGACAGAGGAGCGTGTGATAAACAGTTTTATTTGCCTTTCCAAAGGCTGCTTGGATCTCCCAGTGTCTAACATTTGCTCATGGTTTCCAAAGATCCAGAACCATCTATAGCACTATGACCCAAGGTCCCCTGGTGTAAGGCATCCACAGGAAACCCCAGAACAGCAATTCCTGTGCAGGTTACTAGGCAGCACCGCGGAGGACCAGCTGTTGTCCCCTAAGCCAAGACGGCCACCTCTTAAACTCGCGGGATGTCAAACATTGCTTATGTCATCAGGCTGGGTGTCACGGCCCGCAGGGGGATCCACCTTGTTCGGGGCAGTTCGGCACTGATGATACGTGACAGTATCTCATTATCTGTCGACGATTTGCCACCAAGAAGCACCCGGGGGGGGTAGACTGGCTTCGGCGCCGGGTGGGCCCGAGATTTCCACAGGGGGGCACCAGTGACATTATGATCCTGGTGGGGGTGGCATTTGGGTGGGAAGCAGAGTCTGAATTGTGTCAAAGGTGTCGACTGGGGGGGGGGGATACTGGTTTGGGGGGGCTCACTTGCACTTGCAGTTCACAACACACTCTGGTTCGCCAGTTTTAGACACTGGTAGTCGGCGAACTCAATGCTTCAAATTGATTGGTTAAACTGCAAACCATGTGACCTGCTGACACACCTTTTTTGGAAAAGAAGCAAAATAAGGTTGGGGCTGGGCAGACAGCATTGGATATCAGTTCTGTAGTATAATAAGGCCAGCCTGCATTTCGATTGCTCAGAGTGTATCTGAAGTCTGCTTCACATTTAACATCATTTGCCTTGAGGGTACGCGAAATCAGTCGGCTGGAGGACCATTTTCCCTTAATTATGCTCTACCTTATGTTAGGACTTATGCCACACGTTTGCACACAGTTTTATTTATTATTTATTTATTTTCTTCAGCCAGTTTAGATCTTGTGCTGGTTTTAGGGATGAGTAAGGTTCTATGTGGGAAATAAACAGTAAAAAAGCCTCTCACTGCTTCGGGCGCCTTCATATATGACACAGTGAACCGTTTGATTTGGATGTGAAGAGTAGACCAGCACAAGTCAATCAGTCCTTTTATGTTGGAACAATTTGCCCACATGCAATCCGTCTCAGCACGCTGCATCTATTAATATTTCCGCATTTGTGAAACCCTTAGCCCTTTGCCTGAATACTCTTGACGTTGAACTTAAGTGCCTGTCGCTTGGAGGGGCTATCTGACACTACACTCCCTGTCACCCACTGGTGACTAAGGCCACCTCAGGTATGCATTCAGTTTCTGTCAACACTGAACATGGAGCAAAGCTGTATCCTGCATCCTCTTTCAGAGGAATTACCCAGCTACATTTAAGGGGTTACTTTAATTTGGACTTTATAATGGGAAGAGACTTGGGTGGCTCAATTGATTAGTTTTCTCACGTCAGAGTCGTGTGTTTGATTCCCGCCTGCGCATGCGCTTCCCTTGTTTGCATTTGGGGCCTCCGAGTGCGCTGCTTTCCTCCACAGTCCGCAGGCATGAATTGGTATTTGGAAGTCGCCCTTAGCATGTCGGAGTGCCTGCCCTGTGGTGAACGGGGAGTTCTCTCTCCCATGCCTCCTGGGAGGCACTCCAACCTCACTCTAGCCCTGCAATGAATAAATGGTCTTCAGGAAGACGGGCTAATAATATATAAAATAATATCACATAATATACGTATGTTTTAAATACTAGCACTTATGTATTGCCACTTTTGAGAATAAAGCACTCAGTGTTTTAGGTGGTATCACTATTTATTGTATTTAGTGACCAGTCATGTACCAATTAAAAGCACATTACGACAGATAAAACACTTTACCTGCATTAGCTGATGACATACACGTCATATTATTTAGTTGTCAGCGCCACTTACCACTTACTCAGTTAGCTAAATCATGTTTCTGAAATTCACAGGTTATTGTGAGTAAAGACTGAGGGTCTTCTGGTGAGGTTTAACAAGTAGTAAAGGGACCTTCATTTTATCGTACACGTCGCTAACGAAAGGAGCCTTCATGGTACCGTACATGTCGCTAATGAAAGGAGCCTTCATGGTACCGTACATGTAGCTGACAAAAGGAGCCTTCATGTTACCGGACATGTAGCTAACGAAAGGATCCTTCATGTTACCGTACATGTAGCTAACGAAAGGAACCTTCATGTTACTGTACATGTCGCTAACGAAAGGAGCCTTCATGTTACCGTACATGTCGCTAACGAAAGGAGCCTTCATGTTACCGTACATGTCGCTAACGAAAGGAACCTTCATATTATCGTACATGTCGCTAACGAAAGGATCCTTCATGTTACCGTACATGTAGCTAACGAAAGGAACCTTCATGTTACCGTACATGTCGCTAACGAAAGGATCCTTCATGTTACTGTACATGTCGCTAACGAAAGGATCCTTCATGTTATTGTACATGTAGCTGACGAAAGGAACCTTCATGTTACCGTACATGTAGCTGACGAAAGGAACCTTCATGTTACCGTACATGTAGCTAACGAAAGGAACCTTCATGTTATCGTACATGTAGCTGACGAAAGGAACCTTCATGTTACTGTACATGTAGCTAACGAAAGGATCCTTCATGTTACCGTACATGTAGCTGACGAAAGGAACCTTCATGTTACCGTACATGTAGCTAACGAAAGCAGTATGAAAAAAATGACTTCCCATTCCATTCTTTTGGGATTGCAGAGTCTGTTGTGCCTTTTTATTTAATTTTTCATTTAATCTCATGGAGCCAGTTACTGGGGAGGGGGCAACTATCGCTGAGGCTTATTCCACCAAATCTCCATTGTATGTCCTACTATTATGTTCAGTTCAGGTTCTCTATACACACTGCACCCTCGCTTGCATAGCTGCCCTGGAGTGCTTCATGTAACAGGTAGCTGTAGCATTTCACTAGGAACATCATTATAGTTATGTAATTAACATTATGCAACTATAAATGTGGTCTGGAAAATTCCAAAGGGTCTGCTGGACAATAAACAAACTTGACGGTAAAGTTTCTTAAAGAGATTGTGAAAAGGGCCCAGTCGGCTTCCTAATGCACCTGGGTCTCCTCACATGAATCCAGAACCTGCATGTCACTATTAGGTGAGCACGTAAGGAGGGCTGCACTAGACACATTTGACAGGTCTGCTTCTGAAGGCATGGAGATCCTGATTAGATATTCCTTCTGGGCACAGAGGTAACCAGGGACCACAGAAGGTCAGTAGCATGACAGATGTATAACGAATTGTAATGAGCAGCTCTTAATGAGCCAAGTTTGACTAAAACAGTAGATCTTCGGTTCTGATTTCAATGCCGAGCGCACAGGGGCCACCCTTACAATGACCGACAGAGCGTTTTGTGTTTTAAGGACTTTTTCAATGAAGGATTTCCTGTTTACAGTTGTATTATTTGTCCTCTTACTCATTACAGGCATAAACATCAATAACAGGAAAGTTAACTATGCACACAATTAAGGTAAAGGTCAGTCTTTCCACGGTTCGTTGGGAAGAGGATTAATGTGCTAGGCATCTTTGCCAGTATCTCCTGCCTGTTCCAGTTGGCCAGCGTCTCTCAGCTATCAGTCTAAAGCCCTGGCAGGCGCCACCTAGAGGAGCTATTGGGTAGCAGTGGATGGTGTGAGTTATACTCCAGCAGGTACTAGCATCATGTAGCCTACAGAAAAAAAAAGAAATGCAACAAGCTTGTTGAAGCCTGAGTTTGAGTAGAAAATACCTCAATGCTCAAGGTGCCTGGGCAAATTTGGGGGGCATGCTGGTGTTATTCAAAGCTGGGGTAGAAATACATAAAAATAAACCCTTAACGATGTATTGTGATTGATCACAATGTGGTTCTTATTAACGGAGGGTTGATCATGGTCTGTTTTTTTTGTTGTTGTTTCAAGGTCGCAGTTGGCTTGTCCGTGGAGCCCTCCTGGCCACGCCCTCTCCCATATGAGACATTTATATTGTCAGACAGAAACCTTGGTGTAACTTTTAAAGCTGAACCACAGCGGTGACTGTCCTGTGTGCCAACCAGCATTTCTTTATTGTAAACTATTCCTGCACTTTGTTCTACAAGTAGGTCGAAGAAGAAAAGTGACCTTAATTTCTGTTCCATACATCTACATCTCTCTGAGGATTCGATTTGAAATCGTTCGCGATTATATAAAGTGCTGCTATTAAGGCTATAATCCCGTCATTTCATTTTAAAACTAAAAAGAGCTAAAACAATGTTTCCCAACCCGGTCCTCGGGGACTGACAGCCGGTCCACGTTTTTGCTTCCTCCGAGCTCCCTGCCAGACAGTCCACATTGTTGCTACTGGGAACTGGGAGGGAGCGAAAACATGGACTGGCTTTTGGTCCCCGAGGACCGGATTGAGAAACATCATGCTTAAAATACTAGTTGCACAGAAAGCAGTGTAGCTGATTCGTTTATCCACTATTGCAGTGAGCAAACTAATTGTATACACACATACTATCTTCACATTATAAGCATTCAAAAGTGAAATAAATTGACTAAATAATATGGGAAGTTTCTTTCATCCAAAAACTGTAGGCTGATGTAGCAGATTTGTTCCTTATGTAGCTTGTTGACATTAACTAACAGCTTTAGCTAATCGTTAAGACTGTTTGTGGGCTTCAAGGCATGAACCATAATATAAAACTGCAAATAAATCGAGACTCACTTCTTTGCTGTAAGGAACACAGTTATGAGAAAAGGATTTCAGTCTAAATTTCAACATTTTGGAGTGATATCGCCCCCACGTTTCCAAATCCGATTTGTTCACATTGTACTGCATTAGGCATTTTAACTGTGGTACTTATGTAAACATAGTGAGGTTGTTGTCAATTTTCTTTGCATATGCAGGCTCTATGTGTCAAATGCTGAGTGTAGGAAGTATGTTTAGCTCAGTATAACGCTTAGCTCGCATTAACAGTGAGCAGGACAGCCGTGCATTAGCAGTAGGGCCACAATACTGACAACAGAGACCCAGCTGTCGATGTGGGGGCCAATGAATCGCACTGAATGCAGTCATTGACCTCCACTTCCCGGGATGCCCCCCCCCCCCCACGTTACTCCTGCATCGTATCCAATTACTTTCTGCATGTTTATTGTCCCTGTTTCTTCCATGTGGTCTGAATTATTGGGGCTCATTTGTACGCGCTCAGCTGGTGTGCTGTTTCCACAGCTGCGGAAAATGAATTTTCCATGGGGTGATTATTTAATAGGGCGGTGGAAGAACTCGTGTTTTTTATATGATGCATAGTGCAAAATGATAATTAGATTATTTGGACTATAACCTATAACTGTAACTTGAGTGAGTCTCGTAACCTGCAGACACTTATGGGTGAAGCAATGCGAGAATAACGTATTATAGATTATATTGACATTTTTTAATTAGTTTAATAAAGGGATCAGCTATAAAAATGAGGTAAAATCACTACCTTGATTTGTTTAAAGATTTATTGAGTGAACATTACATGTAATATAAAGCGCTAGTGATGTATACAGTACACATTTTGATTAGCAAAGGGCTGAAATAACTACACGTAACGTTCAGTCTCTTTTTGGAATCCAGTCTTTTTGGAAGTGTGGGGTTTTTTTTTCACCAGAGAATTTGTACCTGTAAATATGATATTTTGCCATTAATATTACGAGGTTTATTGCGCATAATCTCATATTAAATCTTTCATCATTGTCAAAATTCCAGACAGTAATCGCTGTCTTGTTATCAGCTACATCAATTCTGCGAGCATTGTGTCATGAGCTTGAAACCTCGTGGGAATGTCTCCGGCACAGATCTCGGTGCTGGCCAAATCTGAGCCGCCTGTGAAATGTGCTGTTAGTTACAGTGTTTTTTTTATGTTGGTACGTTGCGTGGATCGAGGCTTTCAGCAGGCTCCCAGCTCCTTACATAATCAGAGACGTGAAGTCTGCATCAGCTGACTCCGAGATGACTCACCTCTGCGTAGGTGTAACCCGACCACTGTCAGGTGCGAGCGATCAGAGGCGAATGGAACGGGCTGGGCTGCAGGTCAAAGTGTGCCTTCCTAATGGGGAGGGGGCGGAGTTCTAACCTGTGTCTTCATTTCTACCCCAGAAATGCTGAATATCTTTGGTTGATTTTTTTGTATTCTTGTTTTCCCAAAGAGTGAAATCTGTGACAAGAAAACAAATTGCCACCCTCTTTTTTAATAGTGTTTGTGTCCTGAGAACTCAAATATATAAATGTTGAGTTGAATTAAGATGTTTAAATGATTGTGCACTGACATATAAAGTTGATGGATGGAAACTGCTAGATTTTAGAGCGTGATTTGGTCAGCCCTGCGATGGACCTGAATCCCATTCATGGTGTCTTTGTCCTTGTACCCTGTCTATTCTGGGATAAGGTCCCAGGCTCACCTCTCCTATTTACATCAGGGTTTCCCAGTCCGGTCCTAGGGGATCCACAGTCCACTATATTTTGCTCCCGTGTTTGGAAAAATGTGGACTGTCCGGCTGGGAGCTGGGTGGGAGCAAAAATGTGGACTGTCTCTGGGTCCCCGACTGCCAGATTGGGAGACACTGATTTACATGAGAAGTAGTGATGGATGGTTGGATCCATACTAACAGACACTTTCCTATTTCTTTCATTACCTTGTTATCATGTTATACTTATAATTATAATCTTACCAAGCTTCTTCTTGTCTTAAGTTTGTTCGCAGTTTTCCAAAGGAGTGTATGCCATCATCGGCCTATACGACAGGCGGACGGTAAACATGCTGATGTCCTTCTGCGGGGCACTGCACGTCTGCTTCATTACACCCAGCTTCCCCATCGAGGCCTCGAACCAGTTCGTGATACAGCTTCGGCCGGAGCTGCAGGACGCCCTGGTGGCCATCATCGAGCACTACAAGTGGACCAAGTTTGTCTACATGTACAGCTCCCACTCAGGTCAGTGTGCAGGATCTCAGCCAGTGTCTTTTTAAAAAAAGACACACGTTCTTATTTATTTGGCGGCTGCTAATATCAATGTACATTTGAGATAGTGGGGCTACCTGGAGCAATTGGGGGTAAGAGCCTTGCTCAAGGTTCCAGTGATGGCATCACTCTGCCAACTCAGGGATTCAAACCAGCAACCTTCCGATCACAAGCACGGCATCCTAACCAGCTAAGTCACTCACCGCTTTCATTTTTAGTGCAACCGTATATAAAATATGACACATATTACGATTAAACACTTGTAGAATACAGAACGTTCCGGGCGTTCTTTTGCTGGATTCTTACGTATCTTACCGTAGTGTACATCTTTCCTACAGGAAAATACGGTACCAAGGAATGTATTCACACATTCTGGTTTTTTTTCACATTTTCTGTGAAATGTTGTACCGATCAGGAAAAAAAAAACAAATTAACTGCATCAGTAAAATTCTGAAGATGGCCAGGTGGCCGTAATGAAGGGGTGCTTCCATCTGCCGGTGTGTTTCTGTGAGGTTGCCCATTGTACTCTGGTTTTCCAGTGGCTGCCTTGTGTAATTAATTAGTGCTCAGCTGAGAAAAACAGTTTTTGCAGACATGAGAAATTAAGTGAATGTACGGTTTCTGAATTTAATGAAAAATGGCCTTCTGAAGTGTGCAATTGCCAAAAATCTAGATGAAGCTCAGGGCATGTACTCTGTTTTACATGAAAGTGAGCTGTTTTCGTGTAGGAGACAGAAGCCACATTTTACACACTCTACTGTTCATTGTTCTGTCCTGCAGTACCGTTTGTCCAATTTGTTTTCTACCCTACAACTGTCAATCTCCTACCCTTCAACTGAATTTCATTGTGTCCCTTGGAACGCATTTGACAGTGAAACTTGAGACGTAGTAACTCTCTGTGAAATGGACTTGAATGAACTCACCGTTTAGATTCTGCGGCCAGATCATTAGATACAGCTGTTTGCGGACACAAACCGCCTGCTACTCTATACAGTGAAGCGTGGCTGAAAGTGAATACATCCAGCTGAAAGATGATGTACAAAAGTGCAGTTGCTCTTTGCTAAGTAGCAGAATGGATGAGGTGTATGATGTAAGCAGTCGGAATGTGTGATTGTTGGTGTCAGACATGGTGGTTCCGGAATATCAGAAACAGCCACTTCCTGGGGATTTTCATACACCGCAGTGTCGAGAATTTACAGAGCACGGTCCAATAAACGAAAAACATCCAATCAGTGGCAGTTCAGTGGGTGACAACACCTTGCTAATCAGGGGCAGAGGAGAATGACCAGACTCGTTAAAGCTAATAGGGAGGCCACAAGTACAAAAATAACAGCTTGGTTCGACAGTAGCTTTTCTTGATACGCGGCTTGTCTAGCCTTGAGCGGTTTGGGAGCGAAAAGTGGGTCCTACCTGGTACCAGCTTGGTGAACCTAGGTGGCCACTGAGCGTGTATATATTAATCGGATGCTTCTATCTCAGAGCAGATATGATCGATTGCCTTTCTGTAGTATTTCAATGAGTACTGAATGTTATCAGAGATTTGTATCCTACAGCAAACAAAGAATAAAGTCGATCGTTGATAACACTTTACTTAACGGGGCACAAGTAACTTAATAACTCAGTTGCTACTCAAGTACAAATCGTGAACAGATACAGTAACTGCATGAAATACATGAAACGTCATGATTGATTAAGGATGAACAGACATGGAATCAGCATGTAACTAGCACTTAGTTTCTGGTTAATTAATACATTATTTGTGCCCCCTCAAGTAAAGAGTTACCCCTGTGGCTTAACTGATTTCCTCAATGACTAAGCATTATCATGCATGCATCTGGATTTGTCTTTTGTCTTGGCTTATTGTTCGTAGACTCGGCTGACCGGTCACACCGGTCTACCTGTACCTCTCTTTCCCACGTTCCCCAAATAGAGACAACTGGATCTCGTAATGGACACCATGTTTCATCGATTCCTTCACCCACACCGATCCGCTCTGCGCTCACGCTGGGACTTGAAGGTCATCGATTCGCCTTCAGTGCACCTGATCTATAATACAGGCCCCGATACACACACCTCACAGAGCTCAGCCAGAAATCATCTCTGCACTGTTTCCATAAACATTTTAATATGTTTTTTATATTATATGGTCATGACGGATGAGGATCCACTGCATTGTCACATAGGATCTTATTACTGCCATAAAGCTCTCTCAAACGAAAATGCAGATAAATCTCAGCATCGAGATAAACTTTCTTCTCCCTCCATTTATTTTCCAGGACACTTAGATTCAGGCAAATTGAAATATTCCTGCGGTTTCGCTCATGCTGGGTGGAGAATTGGTGTGGTCTCCAGGAGCTTGCGAGCGCCGTGTCACGAAGAAAAAAGCCAGTCTCACACGTTTCAGCATTTTTCACACCGTTCGAAGGCTTGTGCGGCATGTTACACAAATGGATAGTGGCTTTTGCTCGGCTCCGGAGACATCTACAGTTAGACTATTCCGACAGTTGGTTCATATTCATTTTTGCCTGCCTGAAACCATTACACCCAAGTAGACTCTGCGACAATTTCAAATAGGTCATTACAGCTGGCAAATTATTGAAATGGCCTAATTTAACATGATGATGAATGGAGAGTGCTGATTGGGTAACATTAGTCATTAGTCACAGAGCAAGCCATGTTTATATATGGAGGGGTGGGGCACCATCACGAGAAGCACGTAACACAAAAAGCACCATCAGCTTCAGGTGTAGCACACTGGGACCCATGCAGAGCCACGGGACGGACCGCAGAGGCACACCCCGATATCCGCGGCACATTCCACAAAAGCGCTGACCAGGGCCGATTCTACAATACTGTAGGTACCACTTTACAATAAGACTACCCTTATAAAGAGTTTATCAGTGGTTTATAACCAGGTTATTAATTAGGTTGTAAGACTTTGTAAGTAATTAATAGACAATTATAAACAAGGTATAACACAGTATACTGTTAATTTAATTATTCTTATTATTTATTAATGAGTTACTACCATTTATAAGCAGCAAAAGGGTATTTAACCAATAGGTTTGACACTCCCCCTCCAGATAATATTTGTGGAGTGGGGGGGGGATTCCCCAACCCTAAAATTTGTATGAAATGTGTATGAAAATATGGGGGAAATCGTTAAATGGATTTATTAAAAAAATTGTGCAGGGGGTCCCTGGGTAAACCCCACTAATGTAGGGGGGGGGGGGTCTGGAATCTGACCGGTGTTTCTGGAGCTGAGTGCTGGCAGACTAGGTGACCACACCACGTGTCCCTGTGGCCGCGGTGTCCGCCGTGCCCTAATAGAGCCTTTGAACCTAATTGCTGGCACCCGTTGATTTCCCAGCAAGCTGCAGCACTGGCGTATAATTGGCGGTCCAACGGTTTCCAGCTAATTTTCGAGATTCAGCTTCAAAAAACAACGATCAGTAATGTCGCTAAGATAAAGCTTGGCGGAGGTAGGAAAGTCGAGCTTCCGCTCAGGTGATTAACCACTGCCATACAGATTACACCCATGAATAAATCATCATCGAAATAAGTCGAAACATTATCAGTATAATATTTTTCTGTTGTTCTTCTTTACATTTGACTCTTTTTATGCATCATTTATTCTTTTTCAAGATGATTATTAAATGAGTCTAAACAAATTGAACTAGTATTCTGACCTCGGCGATTCAAGGAGTAGCGCTCAGAAGATGCATTTGTGAATGATGTAATTAAAAAGGAAATAAGAAGGAATAGAATATTATTGTTACGTAATATTATAAACGAATTAGATTTTTTTCCTTAACCCAGCCTTCAGTTCATCGTCTGTCAGGCAGTCTCTTTTTCTTGAACTATTAAACATTGAAATGTGAGTATAGACAGGCGTATTTCTTCAGCACTCCAAGTGTTTTTTTTTTTTTTTAAAGGAACATTTTAAAAATTTCTGCGCTTACAATAAATCACGATACAATATGTTAGAAGGTAGATGGCAGGAGAGAGAGACTGATATTTAAAAATGGATGATTTCTGAATGCATTAAAAATCTTTGTGTTTAATGCTCCTTTCTCCTTTAGATACTTGTAACCGCTGTCATTGACGTATACTGCAGAAAGAGGTCATTGACTGTAATGCATACTTTAAACTCTAGAAGTTTTAGAGGGATGCTTAATTATGAAGCATATCGGTGTTATGAAAGTGAAAAGTGACAGGTGAAAGCCAGCCGAGTTGAGAGATTTGCTTCTGCTGTGACAAGGAAGGATTTTGGAGTGTGAGGGGCTTAAAACTGCAAATGGGAACAATAGAGAGAGAGAACAAACTTGGATTTGGGTCTACGGATCGAGACTCGAGGCTATAATGTGTGCTTTGCGCCGTCTGTCCTGAGAACAACAACATAAGACTTATTAGTAAAATGGTGTTATGTGACTTTGCCCTACTTTATGAAATCAGTGCTTTTCCCACAATCTTACACATATAGTCATTTTTAAGAAGGCATCTCGCGTAACTGTTGGACCAGGCACATAAATGGAGTACGATGGAGACTATTTCATCTATATGGTACAACCTGTATTTGTTTCAATGATAATTATGGATGACTCAGACTTATATCATCTTGTCTTGGCTCCGGTTAAGTGTGGCGGGGGCCGGCTGTGACTATCGAAGGGAAAAAGCCAGGTCTTAGGGTGAGAATGCTCAGCTAGGTGTAAGTGGGCAGTAAATTAAAAATAATACGTGGTTCCCCTTTGGGTCTCTCTATTTCGGCTCTCAATGTCTCTAACCCCCTGAGTGAATCTTTAACTGGCTTGACTGGGCCCCTGGGGGCCTCCATCGTACGACCTGTGTGCGTCTTTTCCACCCTGCTTGCCCTTGTCCCTGTGACGTCTCACCTGCCTGCCCTGCTGCTGTACCACTGTTTATCCTGCCATCAGAAGCTGCACCATCACTTGCCTGCCCTCTGCTTTGAGACTCAAACCTTAAAACTGGGACAGTGTGAATTTGCCATCTTGTTCATTTACCTTCCTCTGCCAGCCCCTGGAGGATGGGCTCCCCCTTTGAGTCTGGTTCCTCCCAAGGTTTCTTCCTTCTAGGGAGTTTTTCCTTGCCACTGTCGCCTCTGGCTTGCTCATTGGGGGCTTTGGGTAGGGATAATGTAAAGTGTTTTGAGACAATGTAATATTGTGAAAATGCACCATACAAATTAATTTGAATTAAATTGATTGGAACAATAGGGGCAGCAGGATGGTGCAGTGGTACACTGTTAACTGGCAATTCTGGGACCTGGATTTGAGTCTTTGCCATGGCTCCATGTATGTGTGGAGTTTGCATGTTCTCCCTGTGGGGTTTTCTCCAGTTTCCCCCCACAGTCCAAAAACATGTTGAGATTAATTGGAGTTGCCAAATTGTCCATAGGTTTATGTGTGTGAGTGTGCCCTGGGATGGGTTGGCGCCCCGTCCCGGGTTTTTACCTTCCTTGCACCTGTAGCCTCCGGGATAGGCTCTGGACCCTTGAATAGGACAAGTGGTTTCAAAAAATGGATCCATGGATAGGACAATAATGATTCTTCTACAGGTGTGAGAAGTCAGCTGCTCTTAAGATGGTGGCCAGGGTGACACTGACCAAAATGCGAAATAACGAGCTGTTTGTCATATGAAGAAAGGCAGACCTGCTCCTTGGGATGATGCAGAGTTGGCAGTCTCTATAAACTGCGGCGGTGTTTCAAGGGTAGGGGGCCCCCTGTTGGCCACAAACAGTCACTACATGCGGGGGGAGGCAGGGACCCCAAAGTTAGTTTTTGAGTGGGGCCTCAGAAACAGAAAACCCACATCCTGTTTAAAAATATGTGTCAGAATTTGTCTTCAATGGCTCCTCATAGCTACAATGATCTGAGCTTGAATTAAACAGCTCACTGAGGATACTGTGGCTTTTTGGAACATCCCCATTATATTCTCTTGCTATTGCTGGGTAGATACCCTTCTGTTACATCCTGGTTCTTCTCATGCCTTTGTTTTTGAAGCATGAAACTAATGCTTTTCTGAAATCCCCAGAACACTTCAGACTTCAAATATTGTTTAAAGCGTTTAGAAAGTAGAAGTGTCTTTAGTAGCAATTTCTTGCATCATCAAAATATTTCTCACAATTAATCAAGGCTGTGTTGAGTGATCCCTCGCTATATTGCGCTTCGACTTTCGCGGCTTCACTCTATCATAGATTTTATATGCAGGCATATCTAAATATATATCGCGGATTTTTCGCCGGTTCGCGGATTTCTGCGGACGATGGGTTTGTTTATTTCTGGTACACGCTGCCTCAGTTGGTTTGCCCTGTTGTTTTCATACCCGGGACGCTATTGGCGGATGTCTGAGAAGCTACCCAATCAGAAACCAGAATGCAAATGAGCATGACTGCAGTGTTCGTATTTTGGAAATATGATACTAATATTAAAGGAATAATCATAATATATCTAATATAACTGG
>JAAGVU020000047.1:3056337-3074367 GCA_011763525.2 Mormyrus iriodes
TGGGGGTGGGGGGGTGCAGAATGGGGCCACTTCTTACCACCTCAAAATTTCTGGGATGTGATTCTCACTCCCTCACTGAAGGAAAGATTAATAAAGTTACTGCTCACATTTAAACCATTTTCTTTAGTTTTACGCACTATAAATAAATTGATTAGATTTACAGCAAGTGCTGACGTTAAATTCCTGTCTCTTTGTTAAAAGCATACATTGCCTTTATCATCCGTATGCAGCTGTAGAACTCTGAGGAATTCAGATAAACATAAAGACATAGAGGAAATCCTTTCTCGGTTCTCAGACTCAGACTGGCTGAATATAATAAATTCTAATTACATTGCACCAAAAATAGACAAACTGGTACTTGACTGGTGACTAAACTGAAATGTAATGTGAAATTTTGGCAAATGAGATGCACAGAAAAATCAAGGCTGATATGTATCTGGTTACTGCTCATACCTTCAGAGTTATTTGGGGTCTGTTCTGACCCATGGCCGGGGTCAGCCGAGGACAGGGCCCCAGTGAATATGAGGACACCTACACGGTTAGGGCTATTTAAGGTCACTAATTCATTATATGGCTCACAACTACCCACACAAACACAAGGAGAACATATGGACTTTGAGGGCTGAGCCAATGTAAAGGTCATTAATAATGGTTTCTGTTATGTTGATTTACGTTGATTGAGTTAGATACACTGTATTGCTAATGGGAAGCACCAACACATCTTAAGTGTTTCAATCTTAGATGCTATCTACTTTACTATCTGCTATTTCCTGGGAGGGATTATTGACCAAATGGTTAGAGCTTCAATGAATCTAGGGTGTTTTTTTTTTGTAATGGTACAGGGTTAAAAATGACGCACGTGAACTCCGGGCTTATCTCGCAGGGGTTCCTCGACATCGACCTGACAGAGTTCAAGAAGAGCGGCGCCAACGTGACTGGATTTCAGCTGATGAACTACTCGGACCCGGATGTCAGCAGAACGATACAGGAGTGGCTCGAGTTTGACAGCAAAGATATGAAAGCCCCCAAGAAAAGGCTGAAGGTAAAATCACGGCTGTGCCCTGCTCCTGGTAATTTAGCTTAATGTAAAAACAACAGCACCACAAAGAGTCTGTAAGAACAGCATTGCTACTTGGACAGTTTCCACTGTGTTATTGTTGTTGTGAACAGTCGCGTGTTATTTTTTTTATATCGTTATCCCCAGTGTTTTTTGTCCATTGTTTATGGTTTAGCTTTGTTCTAGCTGTCTGAGCTCTGATGAATCGCAGTTTCATTTGCTGTGTGAAATGCGGTAAACTGACTTGACTTTCCTCTCAGTACACGGGAGCCCTCACCTACGACGGTGTCAGCGTCATGGCGGCAGCATTCCAGAACCTCCGCAGGCAGCGTATCGATATCTCCCGACGGGGCATCGCGGGCGACTGCCTGGCCAACCCCCCGGCACCATGGGGGCAGGGTATCGACATCCAGAGAGCCCTACAGCAGGTAGTGCTGCTGAAAAATCAGGTTGGCCACACGGCCCTGGTTACTCGATACCGATTATCCAATACTGGTTACCTGAGCAGTGCCTGTCTTGAATCAGAATCAGAATAGACTTTATTCACCATGTACAGCCCGAGTACAAGGAATTTGGTTTGTGTAATTAGTCACACTAAAATAAATTACAAAAATATCTTAACATCAAGTGATAACAAACTGATACACAGGGTATACCCCGTAGTCTCCCCTTGCAATGAAAATTTCCAGAAAGTTTTAATTTGCATGCCTTTCTGAGTAGCTTGATGAAATCTCATGTCGTCCAGCTTGGGACGTGAATCATCCCTTTGTCCAGCGTATCCACGCCAGGGCTGCCAACTCTCACGCATCTGGCGTGACACTCACACTTTCAGACTCTCACGCTCACCCAAGAAATCTTATGGCAAATCCATATTATTTTACTATAGACCTAAAATTAGCCACATTCAAAGCGTTGGAGTAGTTTGCAACCCATACAGACTATTTACAAGGTAATAAAACTGTTACATACATGTAAATGCATGTGCATGTGTGTGCAGAATTGTCTCAAATTGAAAATCTCACTCCAGTCAGCTAACTGAAGTTGGCAACCCTGATCCACGCAGTTTATGCTACCCCCCTGCTAGTCACCTAAGCTAAAGGAGACATTAGCATTAGGTACAATGGTACCATATTCCTGGACAGTACAGTCCAGAAAATACAGTACAGATGCATGCAAGGGTGCCGTAAAGGGGGCAGAGTTAGGGCAACTCCCAACGGCCCAGGGTGACTGGATATCTGAAAGAATTGGAGCATAATTTAGTTATTTTGGGTATGGGGTCCAATATGATATGTGTCCATGGGGCTGAAATCTGTAGCGGCGTCCTTGGGTACACAGTATTAACAGAAAGGCAATGGAACGAGAATAAATATTATACCTAGAGACAGCAGTATCATAATAAATGATTTTTTTTTAAATGGTGAACGAATAATGAGGAGGATGTAACAATGCATTGTGGGAAATTCTGCAGGTCCAGATCAAAGGACTGACGGGACACATCCAATTTAATGAAAAAGGCCGGCGGACCAACTACACGGTCAGCGTGATGGAGCTGGGAGCAGACGGGCCGAAGAAGGTGGGTGGATGGAGCAGGCGAGGCTTACCGCGTGTCTGCCTGCTCTCTTTGTGTTCATGAAGGAGGTCAGTCAAGTGCTCATATCCGGCCTGCTCACCAGGTCGGGTACTGGAACGAGGAGGAGAAATACGTCAGCACCGCCACGTACTCACATGGCACCAATGAGACCTTTGGGTTGCAGAACCGGACCTACATTGTTACGACCATCCTGGTAAGGCCCACTGAATTTTTTTAAGTGGCTGTATTGAAATGGAAAAAAATACTTTTGAGTACGGGAACATTAGAATCCTTTTTTATATACATCCCATCCCACACACACACCTCTGAGTGAAGCTTGGGTTTCAAATACAAGGCCAAGCCATTAATCTGGCTCCCCATAGCATTTTGAGGGTTAGAGGCCTTGCTCAAAGAGCACAACAGACATGGGTCTATACCAGTGATGCTGGAGCTCAAACCTGCAACCTTATGATCACAAGCACAGAGGCTTAACCTGCTGAGCCACACACTGCCCTCAGAGATCAGTGCATATATGTAATAGTGCATTTTAAACCATCGGGACACTGAAGAACGTTAGCAATGGTACATGACTGGAGGAATGTGTGTCAGAACAACACGAGGCCGTTTCTCCTCTGTTGAAAAAGCAGGGATTGGACTGGCAGTCCCTCTCGTTGAAGTGAGTCCCAGGGCCACTACATCCTTCGGCAGAACAGTTGTCTTTTCGTGTGCAAACAGATGGGTGGTGGGTGGGTAGGGGGGGAGGGGGGTAAACACCAAAAAATAAGTATGGGGGGTGCTGTAAATGGAGTCTTATTTTGTCATAACAACACACACCGGCATCTGGGGCCAGCAGTAATAGGCCAGATTCCCCAGGGGGATCCCCTTCCGTTCTGCTGATGCAATCCCAGCGCTGCCTTTACTTCTGCATGTGGCATGTTTATTTATTTTCATCCATCCGCCCGGGCCACACCTCCCGGACATCTCTGTCTCCATCCTCTGGCGCACCTCCACCTGGGCCATCCCGGACACCTCTCTCTCCATCTGCTGGCATGCCTCCACCCGGTCCATTCCGGACACCTCTCTTACCATCTGCTGGCACGCCTCCATCTGGGCCATCCCGGACACTTCTCTCTCCATCCGCCGGCATACCTCCACTCGGTACATCCCAGACATCTCTGTCTCCATCCTCTGGCGCACCTCCATCTGGGCCATCCCGGACACCTCTCTCTCCATCCGCCGGCACGCCTCCGCCCGGGCCATCCTGGACACCTCTCTCTCTGTCCGCTGCCGGCATGCCTCTGCCCGAGTCATCCCGGACACCTCTCTCTCCATCTGCCAGCACGCCTCCACCCGGGCCATCCTGGACACCTCTCTCTCCATCTGCTGGCACGCCTCCACCCGGGCCATCCCAAACTCCTCTCTCTCCATCCGCCGGCCCATCTTCACCCGGTACATCCCGGACACCTCTCTCTCCATCCGGCGGCACTCCTCCACCCGGTCCATCCCGGGGCCACACATCCAAAACCGGACGTGTATAGCAGGGAGCGGTGTGGATTAAGATAAAAGGCACAGGGCAAACTTGCAGTCAGACAGGCTCCGCCCGAGTCGAGCCTAATAGGACAGCCGGCGTTCCTGCGGATTACGCATGCTGCCCTGCGTATTTAACTTTTTTGACCACTTTGGTTCAGTGGCTTTGTGCCACCCTAGCCATTTCTTTTTGTTCTGTTTAAATTTAATTTAAGGCCTTTAGCGAGGTGCCATGTTGGTTACACCTCACACCTCCAGGGCCGTGGAGCGGAATCCTGGCTGTCTGCGTGTGTGTGTGAGTTTGTCTGTGTGTGAAGTTCCGTGTTCCCGTGTTTGTGTCGCAGTGGCGTCCAACCTTTTTTACAATGAGAGCTACTTTTACACAGAAACTACTCTAGCAAGCTACTGAATTATGATGGTATCTTTTGCTGACCAGGGTTGGGGGAGAATTGTATCGCGATCAACAGATAAGATGCAATTGTCGATCGCAATACAATCTCTCCCCACCCTAGTGGCAAAATATACCGTCATGGCTGGCCGGCACTGAATTAAAGCATTATCGATTAATAGCCTTGTAATCGGAAACTGGAAACACTCCACATGCGACCACTAGATTGTCATCGACAGGTTGCCCCCCCCGACATGCAGTCTCGGTGGATTATTGTCTCTAAATTAGACATAGTCTGTTGTCTGCAATGGACTGACATCCCATCCAGGGTGCCCCCTGCCTCTGTACTCTATGCTTACAGAGATAGACCCCAGGTTCATTGCAGCCCTGTCCTGGATAACGAGAAAAAGAATTGTTTGACCTTTGTCCATCAATTTTATTTCTGTTGTTGATTGTTATTTAACATTTTTCCTTAGCTGTATACTTATACTATATTCATTTTTGTATCACAACAATTCATCGAGGTTCTTATACACCAAACAATACGGTCAAGTTGGGCATGTGGACAGTACAGAATGGGAGTCCGTTCAATAAGCCTGATTTTTTTTTTTCCAAATCCTTTCCATCCTGAATATCAGAGCTTTTATCTTGTGCTTTAGCTGCAGCACGTCCCCTGTGCCTAATAGTGGCCTGCTGTTTTGATGAATTGAATTGACTGAAAACGAACATCAGTGAGACAGTTGCATTAGGGCATTAACACTTCCCAGCCATTCCCTTTGCATTGTTACCAAATGTTCCCTGTCACTTCAATGGAATCGGGGCCTGCATGGCCAATGGTGCTGTTAGGGCTGTAAATCCTGTGTGTATCAGGATTGGCTAATAGCTCCCTGCCCTGTTTTGGGACAGCCCAATTCCAGGTCCAACACTAATAGGTATTATCAGATCCAATATGCATAGCAAGGCAATTTTGTTACTTCTGTGACCAGAAGGTTGCTGGTTTGAATCCCGGGGTTGGCAGGTTGACGCTGCTCTTGGCCCCTTGACTAAGGCTCTTGATCCCCTGCAATACTCTCAGGACCCTGGATTAACCTCCAACCCTGAGCCCAGACCCCAAGATTTGCTGTCACCTGTATTTCTCAAAGGAGAGAAAGATGGGATATGCATTTTCAGTCTATATGTGCTCACATTTGAAGTGACAAAAAAAAAACATTTCATCATAGCAAAGGAATTCTTGACCACAGAACATGTAACATTGCTGCTGGATGTTTGATGAAACATGTGAGGGGCTCTCCCTGGGGCTCTCCCTGGGGCTCTCCTTGGGGCTCTCCCTGGGGCTCTCCCTGTCTCCACCATGAAGGAGTCGCCATACGTGATGCTGAAGAAGAATCACGACCAATTTGTGGGGAACGATAAGTACGAGGGCTACTGCGTGGAGCTGGCTGCTGAAATCGCCAAGCACGTCGGCTACACATATAAGCTGGAGATCGTTCCGGATGGGAAGTACGGTGCCCGCGATTCAGAGACCAAAATGTGGAACGGCATGGTGGGGGAGCTTGTATACGGGGTAAGTGGTTGTCAACAATGTTGATTAATGCTTCTTAAGCAATAAAGTATCTCTAAAAACGTAATAATAATCCTTTATTTGCCAATAATGGCAAGTATAAGGAATTTGTTTTGGTGCTGGTGGAAGAATAGGGTGTATAATTAAACGGAATTAAACCTAAAGCACAAGGGCAAAAGAAATTTCAAACATAGAAAAAGAGAAGTAGAATATAAATGTACAAATAATAAATAATATAAATATTTATTATATTATAATATATTATATAATAATATAAATAAAAGAGGGGCAAATGGATGCTTTGTGCAAACAGCTTCAGGGTATGTGCAAAAACGCTTATGAAGCAAGTCAGTGGGTGATTAAATCTGGGGAGGTCCCGTAAGTGCCAGGGCGCTCCTCATGTCACAGGGCCGAATTACAGCAGGAAGTAAGTGCTTTTATTTCGCACAGATGCCCCATATCTTCTGCTTTAGGCCTTGGACAAAGTATGAGTGAACCTTAGGTAATTGGGAGAATGAGGTAGGATGCAGGACCCATTTCTCATCAGACTGTGCCCTTAATCCCCTCGATCTAGGGTCTGAGTGCGTCCGTCCTCGGTGCCTGAAGGAGCGCGGACATGACGCAGAGCTGAATGAAGCACATTCCAAAAGCAATATCTTTTATATATACATATATATAATCCTGGGGTGGGCGGAGATTGCCAGGAACACTAGTTTATGAAAGTGTGACAGACAAGATAATCTGTGGTTAATATCACACAGCTGGGACACTGGGACAGCCTAGTGGGTATTAGAGCTATTTGGTAACAGATGCCTTTTTAAAGGTAATGTGTTCCTGCGAAGGTTTTACATCAGAACCTATTCACATAAAAGAATATAGGGTACAACTTTACAATAAGACTTTCTTTTGCCTCTTATAAATGATAGAAACTCATTAATTTAAAAAACTGTTTTTGTATAAATCATTAATTGTGTTTATAATTGTCTATTAATGATTTACAAAGTGTTACAACCTAATTAATAACCTGATTATATTCCATTCATAAACCTTTAAAAGGACAGTCTTATTGTAAAGTGGTAAAGTTATACCCACTGTTTTTAAGATGTGTTGATAGTGTTGATGGCTTCTTTAGATACTAACAAGGAACATTTTATGCTGCAGCATTTTAAGTCTCTGTGAACAGAAAAAGAGAGAGACATTTGTTGCTCTAAGTTCTGGAGAGCTGTCCTCTGCTTTTCATGCTCTGAATCAGGAGGGAGTATAGAAGCAGAACCAAGGACAGAATGGGAGCAGTTCTGCTGTAAGGGCTCATTGAACATGCATTGACTCTGCAATGGTACAGAAGGAGTCATTATTTTTTTTGTTTTGTATGTTCAGAAAAAGCTTTCTTCTTCTTGATGTAGTCCAAATAAAATAAGAGCGTAAAACAGAAAAAAAAACTATCAGCTAAGTAGAACTATCACCAAATCTCAAAACTGAGGGCTCCATGAGGGTGTGGGTTTGAAGCCCTGTTTTGTTTCATTTCCCTGAGCTGAGGCCCAGAGTCCTTCCTTTAGGGCTCCATGAGGGTGTGGGTTTGTAGCCCTGTCTTGTTTCTTTTCCCTGAGGTGAGGCCCAGAGTCCTTCCTTTAGGGCTCCATGAGGGTGTGGGTTTGAAGCCCTGTTTTGTTTCTTTTCCCTGAGATGAGGCCCATGGTCCTTCCTTTAGGCCACATATATATGTGTGTTATTAGATAGCAGAGGTGGAAAGTTCAGGTCTAGAAAGTACAAATCCGGACCAAGATTTTGTTTCAACCAACCAGTCGAGTATAAAGAGTCACAGTCACAGAGTCTGCAACTGGTTTATTGAAACAAAATCTTGGTCTGGATTTGGACTTTCTGAACTTTTCAACTCTGATCCCCACCATGGACCCAGTTCTTTCTGTGACAGGGGACTCACTGTGACCTTGAACTGGATAAGAGTTTTTAAGTTGTATGTTATTTTTTTTTCTACAAAAATACTGCCTGGAATATAATGGGAATACTGCATCCTTGGCTTTTTAATGTTTAACTGGTGTCAGTTTTCTGAAAAACACTGACTTATCTTCAGAGTTTAGAGGTTTGGACTGATATTAGGGTTACGTAAGCAGAATGTCCCCAAAGAGACTCTGACATCTTTCTCCTTAAGGGTGAAGTTCTTCCTCATGTAGATACTTCATAAGACTCATTTAAGAAACCATGATGAACAATGACGTGTTTAAATTTATTTGAATTATCCGTATATCCGCCTTCTAACCCCTTGTCCTAGTCAGAGTTGCGGGGGCTTGTCAGAATCATGCATATTAAAACTGAAATGCAGCAGCTATATTTGGATTTCCAGAAAATTCCCATATTCTGCGGTTGTACATTTTCTTTGATTTGAAGTCAACTGGAGCTATTGCACCTAGCTGTTTACACTGGGCTGTAGATCCTCATTTGAATGGAAGATGGAGGACAGATGCACATATCAGGAGCTCCAAAGCGATTGTTAACTAAAAAAAAAAGTTTTTTTTTTTAAGATATGTCTGCCACTTATGCAATAAACTGCCAACAGTTTCAAAGTAGCAGGTAAAGTCAATAGGTCATAGGTTAATGTGATTTGGTTAAATATATTAATAAAATATAAAAATACATGAACAATATGAAAAATGAATCATAAAACTACCGTATTTATTGTATTTTACATAGATAGAATAGAAAAATAAGAAGAATGACAAAAATATAAGTCCTGATAGGATTATGAATTACTTATTTATAATAAATGTATTATATGCAGTTGTATGGTCCTCCCAGGCTGGAAAAGTCCCAGCAGAATCGCTGTGGATGCTAAAGTCACTGCCTGCCATTATAATGAGTGTTTCGGTATTTTTGTTTTGTCTGTCTCTGTTTTGAACGCATTAGCATCAGCTAACCTTTGAGCTGTGCCCCGTCCCGCAGAAAGCCGACGTAGCTGTGGCCCCATTGACCATCACCCTGGTCAGGGAAGAGGTCATCGACTTCTCCAAGCCCTTCATGAGCCTGGGGATCTCCATCATGATCAAGAAGCCGACGAAGTCCAAGCCCGGCGTCTTCTCCTTCCTGGACCCGCTGGCCTACGAGATCTGGATGTGCATCGTGTTCGCCTACATCGGCGTCAGCGTGGTGCTCTTCCTGGTGAGCCGGTTCAGCCCCTATGAGTGGCATGGGGGTGAGATGGAGGAGATGGACGAGCAGCAGCCCAGCCAGCAGCAGCAGCAACCACCGCAGTCTCCCACGCTGGAGAACCAGGCCCAGACGCCGCAGAACCAGCCCCAGCAGCAGAGCCAGGAGCACACCAACGAGTTCGGCATCTTCAACAGTTTGTGGTTCTCCCTCGGAGCGTTCATGCAGCAAGGGTGCGACATTTCACCCAGGTAGGCTACGCTAATACGCCAATCAGTTACCACAGGAACATGGTAGGATGTTCATGGTGGGATGCAGACTTCTTGTAAACCAAAGAAGAGCATTCAGATCATCTTCATGGCGTTCGCTGCAGTTTTCAGGCATTTTATCGTGGTCGGTAGCCACTCAGCTTCTTTCCTGCTCAGTATGAAGGGGACGTTTAAAGCCAGATTTGCGCATAGTTGATGCGTAGCCAAAGCTCGGACATCGTAGTTATAGCACTGAAGACAATGATGTGAAAATATCGACTTGGCAGTTTGTATGCTGTGGGATAAGCGTATGGGTCAGAGCGGCGAGGTTTGGAGGATAAACTCGCAGGCGAACGAGAGCCCAAAACACCATCACACGAAGACAAAACAACCTCAAAGGTCAGGCACAAGCACATAACCACACACACTGACACGGGATAGACCTGCTTTCCTCCAGAGTCTGTTTTATTTGACACTGCTTAATGAGTGAGTCAGTGTGTAATCAGGGTCAGGTGACCTTTAATCACCATGGCGACATGGGTGCTGTGACTCCAGCTGTGTACTGTTGCTGTACCTTTCATGGTTTCCCAGCATGCAAGTGTCATATACACACAATGTAATTGTCTATGTAGTCAATACACGCACACACATAAACACACACACATATACACACACACACACACTTGTATTTTGTAGCACTCTCCATTCATTTCTATGGAAAAGACATTGACAAATGACTTTGACAACCTTAACCCCTACCCAGCCATATCCTTAACCATAAGTAACCAAACAAAATACAAGACTTTTTGGCATTTTTAGTTTTTTGATTGCGGTCACAGATTATTATAAAATCGAGTTTCCCCTTATGGGGACCGAAAAAAATGGTCCCCACATACATAACACACACACACACACACACACAAAGCACTTGTCGTCAAGTCGTATCCTAACGTTATCTCAAAGGGAAAAAAAAAGAATTGTCTGTCACACATCCCCTTAATTTACTAAACATTGCCTGAGGTTTTAGATCAAGTATGCATGGATAATTGCAAAATATGCAGAATGACATTTGTATGTATCCGCTGACTGAGAAGTGAATGTTTCATACGTGACCATGGGCGTCTTTGGCTGCTAGAGCACAGAACATGTATGAGAATAATGTTAATTATTTTCGCACAGCTGGCGATGACTGGGCACAGTAAGATTATAAATGCCATTTTATACTTTTTTATTTCAGAGGAGTGGTGCTTAAAGCCAAAATTCAATTAATTCGATAAATTTTAGCCCAGCATGCTTAGCTTGACATGACCTCGTATGAAATTTTTGTGATACAGTCATACAGTTTCTTCCACCACCTGAGATGGAACATTTAAAAAATTTAAAAAATTTTATAGTATCATGCTATTGCTTATGCATTAATTAACCACAAACTGAGTCTTAGTTACATACTGATCTCATGTTAATTCATCATTAATGAATCGTGATGCATGTTTTATCTCAAGCAGTTACTATATTTGTTACTATATCTGTTAATGGTGTAAACATTTGTGAGATACTGAAGGAACTATTGAAGGAACAAGTCATGAATAACACATAAAATACCAATATCATGTTCATTTATCATTAATGAATCGTGACACATCTTATCTCAAATAGATTATATTTGTTCATGATTTGTACTTCAGTAATAACTGAATTATTACTAAGTATTTGTGTCCCATCAAGTAACTATGTTACCCTTTTTGCATTCTGGTTCTCAATTTAGAAAAAAAGGAGGAACTGTGGAATATAGCTCTCCCTTAGCGCAAATTTATGGCGTATACTACAAGGTCAATTTTTAATTTTCATTCCTCTAGCTGCGCCTGTAGCTGCGGTTCCTTTGGCCTTTCCGCTGCCCCTGCCCTCGTGATCTGATGTGACCCCATTCTGCTTTTCCCTCATTGGCTACTTGTCATTTGTTTTTCCTGTCTGTGCTCATTACTCTTGCGTTCAAAGAGGTCCGGCGCGCTGTCCTCCTGTCGCTAAAAGAGCATGCCGGCGGTCCTGGCCGTTGCTTGTAGATGTATAAATTTAGCGGCTGACATTTCGGCAGGGTACACTCACTGACATCGCTTGGGGAATCTCCAGTTATAATTGATCTTCAGAGATGCAGCTGTGATGCAGATGTTGCTCTCGCCGTGTCAGAAATCCCTCTTCTTTACCAGGCTGCCAATGGAAGGGAAATGTCAACAGTCTTGGTAGCACAGATGCATCATGGGTATTGGCGCATTGTTTCATAATCTCTCGCATTGCTAATTTCCCTTGCCTTGCTGTGAGTCTTGGTTGAAAGGAGAAGTTGCTTGTTTACAAAGTTTTATTTGTCACATATACTCAGTACAGTGTGCAGTGAAATGCATTGTTACTCAGCAACTGTGAATAGGGGAAGTAAGTCTAAGAAACATAAGCGTGAACAGATAAGACCTAGAACATTAACGGTAAAAATTAAGTACTTGTAGTGTGCATTTGGCAGTTAAGTGGCAAGTAGTGCAAATCTAAGAATAAATAAGTATAGAGACTGTATGCATGTAAGTTGAGTAGGCACTCCTGTTTTCAGAATAGTTTACAGTTCGGAATCACATGAAGAAGTGCCTTGGGCCAGTTGCTTCCCTGTCCTGTCATTAGGCAGCCATGAGTCATCATCAATGAGGCCCGATAGTAAAGAATTAAGTCACCTGAGTGGCGATGCTTCCACCTCTATGACTGAGGTCAGATGGTAGACTGCGGTCCACGCACGATTCTGACAAAAACGTGACTGGGTCGTGTCTCCGGTTGTCTCCGGAGGCTTGTTGTTCCTCAGATGCCTTGTGTTTTCCTGGTCGAATGCAACAGCCCCCCCACTCTCCATGGTACTGAAATAGTCCACTTGCAGAGCTGACAGCGGTGCCAAATTGCCTGGCTGGAAGCGGGTTTACAGGAGTCCGGCCGCGCTCACAAAACAGCGGCCCAGCTGTCTGCCAGCTGACATCTTGTTTTTGTCTCCCATTTTTGTATTTTCAAAATTCTTGACTAATGATGATTCTCAGATTTGCCTTACGTCTTTTTCTATTTGAATTATCACTAAGAGACCACGCCTTGAGAGAAGCTGCCTTGTTTCAAGCTATTAGGACTTAGGCGTTACTAATTGATCACGATAGCTCCGTGCTACTAGGTGAGCTCTGGTTGGTTAGCCTGTTCTTAATTTACACAAAAGAGAGGTATCATTGACAGTTCCCATTTTGTGATTGCACGCATGCTATTCTCAGCACATTATTATGTAGAAGAGGCTAGGCTCCTCATAAATTTGCATGTCGTTAGTTATTAGCAAGTTTGCTGGAAAGGTATGACTGTGATTCTGAGGCTCAGAACGTACCCTGTACTGCTTCAGGCTGTCAGGAACAAAGGAGACGTCAATCAGGGCAGGGGGAAATAATGCTTTGCATTTCACTTGTGCTCTGTGCGGCAATTATCTGTCGCTAGTTTTAGTTTTCGTCGCCTTCCCTTTAAAAAATCATCTAAAACCACTGCCTTTCATGCGGTAATTAGGCTCCGCAAAGTGTCAGTCTGTAGCTCGACATGTACTCAAGACACGTGACTTTGTGAAGCTCGTATCTCCTCAAACCCCCCGAGAACACCACAGCTCGACCCCCTACCGAGATGATTGCCCTTTTTACACGCCGCAGATATCTAAACAATTCCAGAAGCTGACGCCGTATCGGATAGCAGAACTCAGGCAGACTCTACACAGTTTTTCTGGCAGAGTTGCTGTGTTGGAGCTTCACTTCGGCAGGTCGCCCGATTTGTGAAGTATTATCTTTGTTGCAAGGGGAACCTTAAAGCAAAATTGGGGGTGTGTGGGCTATTTTCCTCCCAATAGCTTGGTTCAGGTACCAAAAAAAGCAGGAGAGGCTGACAATGGCTGTCTTTGTTCACAGGCGAGGAGCTGTGTGTGTCTGTATGTGGCAGGTGCTGAATTCTTGCTTGGGGTCTTTTTCTGTGTTCTTATTTGGAAATAAAGAAGCCTTGCCATTCAGCCTCTTAATAGTCAGCGCTGCAGCTCTGTGGCTCAGAAACTGTTTTCTCGAAGTCGCCAGGAAATGACTCACATATGTTGCTCACCCATATTTGAACATGTTCTCTTATTATCGTGTTATTTTTAAAAGTCTTTTGAATCCGTAGCCAGTGAACCCACAAGACGTGTCTGCTCGGTTCCGTTTTGGGGAGAGCCCAGCTGTGTTATGGGGGCGGCCCAGTCACTGGGGGATCACTGGTAAACCCTGCCCCCAGGCGTAGCTCCAGGGGAGGGTCTCGGTAGCCCGGTTCCTGACAAGGTTCTCCAGCTTTTCATGGTGTCTTTCATTGAGATCTTCAAGCAAGGGCACTCTGGATTTTAGGTTGGTCATGGATGAGTGGGCCGACTCTTCTCCCTCACTTGGTTGTGGTGAATATTGCTAAGACCATCTACATGCGCCTCCTGGACTCGGAGAGGGCATATGGCTGTGGGCCCTGGCACATACTGCAGAAGGTGCTGAAGAAATATGAGCTACCACTGTGTGCTGTTTGGTCTCTGTATGAAAGTGATAAGAGCTGGGGATTTCGCCTTAGTGAACGAGTTTAAGTACCTTAGTGATGACGAGAGGGAACGTGAGATTGGATGGTCTCCTGGCTGCATGTTTGCAGCTCTGTGATGGGGAAGCAGAAACTGATTTTTCATGCAAGGATTTTGGTTTACCAGTCACTCTGTGGTCCCATTGTCACTTATGCTCATGAGCTGTGAGTACAAGCGGGCAAAATGAGGTTTGTCCATAGGGGTTGCTGGCCCCTCTTGGTGAGGAGTTTGAAGATCTGGATAGACCTTAATATAGAGCTGCTACTCCTTTGGGTTGAGGGGAGTCTGCTGAGGTAGTCTAGGCATCTCGTAGGAATGCCATCTGGAGGACTCCCTCTGGAGCTGATCTGGGCACAACCCACTGGATGGAGACCCTGGAGGAGACCCAGGACACACTGGAGGGATTATATGTCCCAACTGACTTGGCAACATATAGGGATCCTCTCGAACATGGGTTCTCAAAGAGACCGAACTGCAAGTTAATCCATTCCAGCCTATGATGCCTTTTAAATCAGTATGGTTAACGTCAAAAGTCTTAACGTGGGTTGAAGTACAAAAATGCAATATAGAATCACGAAATATCCCCCCCCCAACCTCGGCAATGACACAGAGTCAAAACGATTAGCAAGCATTGCCATTTTTGCAATATATTGATGTCTATATTGGGTGTGGCTCAGCGATTTAGGGTCCTGTGCATGGGATTGGAAGGTTGTAGGTTCAAATTCCTGGGTTAATGAGTGATTTCACTGTTATGCCCTTGAACGAGCGATTTAACCCTAATTGCTCCAGAGACTGTATGACGCTGCTTACTCAGAAACGTGCATCACCTTGGATAAAAGTGTGTGCTATATAAATAAAATGTTAAAGATAATTAGAGTTGTTTTGCTGAGACGTAGGCGAATCGGTTTTGGGAGAAATGACTGAAATCCCATCTCACAGGTAATAAACTTCAATTTACTTGGCAGGCTTTTCCTCCCCAGTGATGTGGGAGCTCCTGGTGTGATTAGGCTCCATTGCACACCTTAGCCAACTGGGCAAATTACCTGCAAGAGCGCTGATTCTTACTTTAGCTTCCCTTAATGGTGTAGCTTTGAGAATATACATGCAATTTATTAATTAAAATAGATGTGTGACAATTCATTGGTTCTAATCGATATATTGATCACTAAGGCTATGATATGATTTAATTCACAAATATTTATTGTGATTAAACCATGACGATATGTCAAAATGCTGCCAAAAAAAATCACACGCAAAGCATCTCACACAAAGCAATCTAGAGACTCACTTTAGTAGAGTAGACACTAATATGTTAAGTACATTTTTATGTAGTTTTAGTTCCTAAGTTTCCAGAAAGTAAGCTATACATGTCCAGTTTTTTGTTGTTAAAGTACAAACGCAAGATAGAATGTTTCTTTTGCAGAAACATTGAGAGATGAATAGCTTTTTCAACGTATTCTGTTATTAAAATGAAAAATTAAGCATTTAATAAATCTTTTTGAATTCAAATAAATGACACTAAAATCAGCTTATGCGTCACGGTGTTGAAAATATTGATCCTGTATTACTGAATTCAGTCATATCATGGGAACATTTCAAATATCACCAGATATCGAATTGCTGCCTTGCAAAATTGGAATCGAATTGTATCATGGCAAAGATTATCATTTTAAATGAACAGTTGCAAATGATTTTTTGTAACACTACGAATATTCTAGCCTATATTTAATTTTTTTTTCCATCCATTCCTATGAGCATTTTCCTATTCTTCTGTATTGTTGTAAATACTCCTGTACAGAATTCCAGCTTCCAGCCTCTGGAGTAATTCTGCTTTTTCCATGTTTTCAAACACACTAATCAATCATCAGGCAGGCCTCATGTTTTTTCACGTGTTTTTCGCCTGCATTTTTACATATTGCCTAGTTATATGCAAATCTGTTCTCTTAACCCTTGTGCATTTTACTTCTTCCGTTCTAAATTCTAGAATCGATAGAATTTAACCTCATTTTGAAAGTGGACTGGGGTCACTTAGACCCCAAAAATAACACAGGGGTTAACGCTGGTAAAGTGTTAGGGATCGGCACAGGAGATTCATACCTCCAGCGTTGTAGGTTTGAATCTTACCCCTTGTGTGGAGTTTGTACATTATCCTGTGACACGCAGGTCTGTGGGTGTGTGCTTTGGTATCCTGTCCATGGTGTAGCCCTGCATTGTGCACTGTTCTCCCTGGGAGAATATACAGGCCACAATGCTGCACTGGAAATGCGGCTGGTAAATGGATGAATGGATGTTAAAGTCTAACTAAGTGTAATGAGCTGTTATCTGGAGGTTGAATCTTAAACCATGTATACAAAGGTCATTTGGTTCCAGGGGGAACAACAGCCATGATGATAATTTCCTGCCTGACCGTTCGTTGCACTTGATGCGAGGTTTACTTCAAATATCATTTTAAATTCGGTGCATGTTTCGAGCCTCTTGTCTTTAACACTTCTATGTTTTGGCCATTTTGTGTCTTTTGTTTACACGCCTCCATCTGTTAGGCCAGTTTATTGAGTGGCCGTGTTGCTTTGTAAGGTATTCAGCTGAAATCGTTCATTATGTTTCTCTAAAAGTGTTTTTTTTTTGGCATTTTGGTGTGAATCTGCCTTGGTTTGTGCGCAAAGTGGAATTGTGTGTTTGTGTGTGCATACAATTATCTATATACTATATAATCTATATAACTATCATGTGTTATGTCATTATTACCATTATTGTTGTTGTTTTGTTGCTTTATTACTTTATTACCTGTGGCACTGATGGATGGATGGGCGGCAAACTCAGATTTTTGAAATTTGGTGTATGACTGAATAAAAAGCGATTTCTGATTCTGGGGGGCCATTAAAAAGTCACACTCGTTTCTTGATGTCATGCTGAGGGTTACAGAATAACAAGGGTGCTGCTTTGAGAGATTCTTCTCGTGACAAACTTTCCGGGCAATGACAGAAACGCTTCCCTTAGACAGCGCAGGATGTCATTTTGATAAAGGATTTTCTTCTGTATTGTGTGGCACAAATTATAAAGGAAAAAAAGAGCAAGTTTCTAAGGGTTGTGTTAACTTCTTAAGCAATTTAGGAAAAAAAAAATCTAAGTGCTGACGAGGTGGCTGAAATACTGGCAGCTGCTTCTAAAGGTAATTCAGCTCTCGCGCTTAATAGGATTCTCTCGTCCCCGAGGCTGGCTTCATGAGTCGAGATTGCCGAGTTAGCGAGAACTTCTGGAAGTTATTGCATGAGGCCAGTTTGAAGTTTATCCTGGCCGATTACTGTGGCAGCATGATATTTCACACCCGCTGTTGGCCAGGCTAATGTAGTGTAACTGTTACGCCATAGAAAAGGTTTCCAGCCCATCAGAATCATGCTTTTATATCAGATACGTATAAGCCAGTTTTTTGTCTTTCATTACTTATTTATAACAGTTATTTATTTGTCTATGTAGCATGTGTTATATGCAGCCAGTCCTTGTATAATGTCCACATTAAATTTTATTGGCACTTATTTTCCAAAAGCAATAAATCTTCGTAATATAAGTTTTTGCACATTTTAAGATGGTAATTAACTTGTGAGATAAAAGGATATGTGACTGTCTGTTTTATATATGAATACAGTGATCCCTCGTCTATCGCGGGGGTTGCGTTCCAGGACCCCCTGCGAAAGGTGAAAATCCGCGAAGTAAAAACCATATGTTTATATGGTTATTTTTGTATATTTTAATCCCCTATAAACCCTTTATATTCTCTTAGATATTAGGCAAGATTCATTTTGTGTGGAACTATGTATGTACAACACTGTTTATATACTACGCACAAATATACGTATCGTATATCATTGAAGAATTTTATTTAATACGTAAAACGTAGT
>JAAGVU020000047.1:3074629-3129315 GCA_011763525.2 Mormyrus iriodes
TGCACTCGTTTTACTTACTTACCCAGTTATATTAGATATAATATGATTATTCCTTTAATATTAGTATCATATTTCTAGAATACGAACACTGCAGTCATGCACCATTTGCATTCTGGTAATGTCTACATTCTCAGCCGATTTCGGTCGGTGAAATCAACAGGGCAAACCAACCGAGGCAGCATGTACCAGAAATAAAAAGACCCATCGTCCGCAGAAATCCACGAACCAGCGAAAAATCCACAATATATATTTAGATATGCTTGCATATAAAATCTGCGATAGAGTGAAGCTGCGAATGTTGAAGCGCAATATAGCGAGGGATCACTGTACATAAATATAATATACCTATATATTATATGTATTAGTGTTTCCCAATCTGGTCCCCTGGTATCCCCAGACAGTCCACATTTTTGCTCCCTCCCAGCTCCCAACACACTTGTATCAGGTATTCGGTGTTCTTGACTGGCTGGGAGAAAGCAAAATGTGAACTGGTTGTGGGTCCCCAAGGACTGGCTTTCTATATACATACATATGCGTGTATGTGTGTGTGTATGCGTGTGTGTGTTAGTTCACGCCTTGATGTTTTCTGCATCTTACTGATCTGTACAGAAATTGTAGGGGTGCGTCATATACACCACCTGCTGCGTTTTCAAAGCACCTGGAAGCTTCCATTTGCATTGCGAGGCCAGTGTCCTTTTGTCTCAGTGGTAACGCATGCCCCCCCCCCCCCCCCCCCCACTCCCTGGGGTTATTTTAGAAGAGTAAAATGCAAGGGAGTCGTGTGCCGCCTCGCTAAGTCGCCATGACAGCCACACGTGTCCGTGCCCGAACAAACAGCGCAGGTGCTGCAATGCCGGCCCACTGAGTCACTCAGAATCGAGCTCCATCTGACCCACAGACAGTTTCTGCTTCCTCCCAGCTCCCTGCCAGATAGTCCACGTTTTTCCTTCCTCCTAGCTCCCTGCCAGACAGTCCATGTTTTTGCCCCCGGAGCAGGGAGGGAGTAAAAACGTGGACCAGATTAGGAACCACTGGTCTAGATGAATCTGAAATTGTTGTGACAAACTAATTTATTGAGGATAATTTAGCTCCCCATTCTTGTCAGTGAGTGCCTTGCCCTGTGTCCTGTGCTTCCTCGAACCCTGTACCAGAGGACGTCGCTACAGTACGCACAGTAGTACAAGCATTGTGCCACTCCAGTATTCATTTCCTCTGTCGTTACGAAGGAGACGGACAGACAGGAGGAATTTCTGCTGCATCTCTTTAATAAACTCGATCAGATCAAGGGGGACACAGCCTGTACAGCAAATGTGTTTCGCGAGGTGTCTCACAATTTCACAGTTGCTCCGCCTCAGTTATCTTCTGTAGATTCTGTGCCCTCCGCTTCTTCGCCATCTCCCTTTCCCACCACATCCTTCAGCCCCCCCCAGCCGTAATTCTTTTACAGCCCCAGTTTCTCATTATAAACAAAGATACGCGGCCTGTACTCCCCTGTCTGAGTCCCGTCCTTTGCATATTTTTGTGACACACACACAGACCTCATAAACCACCTAAAAATCCCTTTCCTTACACACTTAAAAATTGCACTACCACACCTCTCTGATAGGGAGCATTTTGCCCGTCTTGTGTTTTCACATCCCTATTCTGGCCCTTTCACTGTATGACGACGGTTTAGCATTCATGATGTACCTGAGTTCCACTCAATTCCGCATGGAGATCCTGGGTTATGTGCATGACAGCTTGAGCTGGGGACTCCATCCTGTAAGGTGACTGATCGGGTCCGTCGCCAGAGGCTGAAGCCCAGGGCATTTAGCCGTTTGTGGAGAAGATGTGCCGTGTAGGTTCATGTCAGGAAGAATCTCTCCACTCATCACCATTCCTGAAATACACCCTTTTTTCCTGAGTCATCTTAACTCGTTAAACGTGACATAACGCGGATGCGCAAACTATTCTCACCTTTTGCCAAAAACAACTTGCATCTGTTCACGGTTTTTTATTATTATTATTATTTACGACTGTTTACTCAGCATCAGCTGAAAATTCTGGAGCAGTAATATTAGATATGTTCGTATGTGACATAAACAAAAAGATTGTAATAAAGCAATCGGAGGAAGACATTTCCATCAAGTTGAGAAATAAGTAGAAATTAAACCATGGAGTGTCAAAAAATTTGATTGAAGAAACCTCGATTTAAATTCAAAACTGCTAAACAGGAAACTGTTACGTTCATTATGAATCTAGCCCTCCTGTAGTCCCTGTCATTAGGCATCTGTGGGAAGCAGCGCAGTGAGAACAACATTATGTTCGGAAAACTGGTCAGAGGGGTCTGCTCACTTAATCCCATCCCTGCATGCTTTTCCAACATCTCTGCACCGTGTCAATCATGTGGTGCAGAGAAACCGCTTTTAGCCTTTTTTTTTTAATGATTTTGCAGTGAGGAGTCCCTTGCTGATTTTCCATCCTGGAAACCTGGGCTCTCGTTAACATGCCACGCTTACACGCATCCATGACAACGTGCCTTTTCAGGCTGACGCAGGCGAGAGGCGTCAAAGCCGGGACAGATAATCCGCCAGCGCAAAGTTAAATTCTCTGTGTCCACGTCACGTTTTCCATCCTCAGATGGATGTTCATATTCTTTTATTTTTATTTCTTAGACACAGCAAAGCCCTGGGCTTGAATTATTCTTCACACCCCACGGTGAGGACAGACACTGCGAAACCCATGTATCGTTTTATTTTTTTTTGGCCCTTTGAAGTCTCCTCCGGCGAAGGTCGTGTTTGTCTCCTGCTTGGTATTTTTCTGAACGTGATGGACCGCGGTCACAGCGGCTCTGAGCGTTGTCGTCCTCTCCAGGGAGCAGTCAGTGAGCTGCAGCGTCACGTATGACATACAATGAAAACGTTTTCATGGCTTTTTAAACTGGCTTAATGGTTTTTCTACATTAGTCTAAGGACTCCTTAGAAAGAGTTATTTTTGTTGCGTTTATTAAGCAAGCACTTTTATCCACAGCAACATACATTTTTTTGTTCGTCCCTGGAGTAACTAAGGGTTAGCAGCCTTGTGAAGGGGCCCAATAGTGAAATCACTGTGCTGACCCTGGGATGTGAACCTGCAACCTTCTGCTCACAGCCACAGTATCCTAATCCATTGAGCCACACATCTCGACTTGCAACAGAATATCTCTGTTTTCAGTTCATGCCTAAGTATTAAATATGAATGTTTTTGGGTCAATATCTCACAAAGAGATGACTCACCATTGTGTGTTGGTAAAAGTCCTTATTTTTAATAGGGACATTCACCGTTTAATTAATAGTGGGCACATTTTCTTACTGAATGGACAAGATGAACATGTGTAAGGACAGACATGAGGCTTTATGTAAGTTTGGTAGGTTGCAGGGGTGATTTTAGAATTTTTTTAAGGTCAATGCATATGGAGGGGCCAATCTTATCCTTATCTAGCCAATGAGCTGCTATGAATTGGTGAATGACAGGGAAGCAGGCCAGTCCGCTTTCAGCTAGCGCCAGTGCCCCTATGGCCCCACCCCTGTATGCGCCCCTGGAATGGAGAGGGTGAGTGTGTGTGTGAGAGAGAGAGAGAGAGAGAGAGAGAGAGAGAGAGAGAGAGAACTAGAACAGGCCGTGGCCTGGAGAGTAGCTCCATCATGTCTGTCAGGAGCTACGTCCAGCTTTGGACAGAAGCGACATATACTCCAGCATCCTGGCTCTATTGTCCCTCAGGTCAAGCTTGTCACTTCAGCTCTCGTGTCCCCCTTGGTCATAAGCACACACACAAACGCAGAGGTCACCCTGTCACCATGCACTGCCGGACTGCTCGGTGGCATGCTCGGGAGACAGAGAGCCCACGAAATAGGGAAAATGCTGCAGAATTAGCACAGTTTCCTGTGTGAGCCGCGGGCGAGTGAGATGGGGTGGGAACAGAAACTCGCGAGGTGCAGACGTGACCTGCACCGTACTTCCGCCACACGCAGGACCGTCATAAAAAAGGCAATGTGTGCCGCCTTAACGGCAAAGCACAGGATGGTGGAAATAATGCTGTTTTTTACTGTCCCACTCTGCGTGATAGGCAGCTTGATAAAAAAAAAAAATCATAGCAAGAAGCTGTCTTGAATTTTCAGTTCAGATTGTCCTAGATACAAACAAGATGGCTGCAGCACAAGGATTAAGACCGAGCTGATTTCTGCCACGAGAAATCCTTGGGAGGCTCTCAGAAGGTTCAGCGTGATCCAGAAAAGTAGATCTGTACATGCTTCTGGTAAAGTTTCTTTTATCTCTCGTACATCTGAAGATGTCTTCAAATAAGATTACTATAAGATCTCAGCTGCTTCTCTTCTCAGCCTCCAAAACAATCTGAAACTGTTATTTTTTTAGATTATTTTTCCATCCTTCAACTGCAATTGCAGGAGATATAATTCAGAGCCTTGTGGAGCTGAAGGCTCCCTCCCTGTGTCTGAGAAATAAAGAGCGTTAAAATCTCCCTGCAGCAAGAGCTGATAGATACGTGTGTGTGTGCGTGTGTGTGTGTGCGTGTGTGTGTATGTGTGTGTGTGTGTATACGCCGATGTGCATTTGCCAATATGTCTCCATGTCAGTGTATTTTTAAAGATGGAAATGAGGGAGAACCCCAGACACCAGCAACAAAATCTCAGCCGAAGAGGAGGAGACTAAACAAGAAATGTACAGCATTTATTTGGCGCATGTTGAATAAAAAATAAGCCTTATGATTAATATCAGTCTAAAAGGTATTGTTTATAGGGCAGTTTATGCTTTGAAAGTTGTAAAGGAGCAGAGACATGAATATGTCGTGGGGGGGGGGAATATAAAAGCCATTAGCAAAGTGCATATATGAAGAAATAAGCTGTTACATGGATTAGATTGGTGTGCTAGTGCTGTGATGCTGTTTGGTCAGGACCTCGATGTTAGAGGTCGGCCAGGCACTCCTGTGGCGTCTGTCCTGGCCCACTGATGCTAGATCCTGCAGATGGCAAATCGGTCACCCTAGCCAGTTAGGCGCAAGTCACTGTATCATGTCTCAATGACCAATCTGTGCTTAAAGGGCACTGTCAGCTGCTCATTTCATGAATGGCAGAGGCCTTCAGTGGATTCAGTTATTTCAGGTATATATAGGAGAGTGTAGATATTTTGCTCTTGCTTCTTTGCACTATAACTCATCTTGTCTTTTTTATCATTATAAATTCTTCATTGCATTTATATATTTTATACGTTTATAGAGATTTTTGTTATATACATCCTTTCCTTTGCATTGTCACTGGAGCAGTATAGCAAATTTTGCTGTACCCTGTAGGATGACAGTAAAGGTATGATGATTCTTATTTGTGAATTTAGTTGATGGCCCTACCCCCCACACCAGTTCATAAGAGGATGCCAAATAAGATCCTCCGATTTTATCCGCCAATCCCTTATGTCCTGTTGACAGGTTCCGGTCTTCAACATATAAAGTCTGAACCAAGAACTATCTATTTTTTTGGTGACTTGAGTTATTGTGCCTGTATTACGACTTATATTAAATGCGCCATTATAGATGCGGTAAAGTTGCATTCATATAACATTAAAATTCTTTAGGCAGTCTATAGAGCAGCTCAAATGAAGTGACTTTCACAATCTTTGTGGCACAAGTAAACATTCTGTCTGCAGAATGTTCCCAGTATGCAAAGAAAATGTTGAAAAAATGGGAATGCATCAGCAGACACGTTGCATCATTTCCCTTCTCAACTGTTGCATCATTTCCTGTCACTGAAAGATGCACAGTCACAGAAATAAGCTCCAGAAACAGTTTGGACAGTTATCAAACACAAACAGCGCATGCAGTGTGCAGGACAGCTGTAATATTTATACAACACAAAATTTATTGGATACCAGCTTGGATATTTTTATGAACTTGGTTGCATAGTGCGAGTCTGGGTGTGAGCAGTGCCAGCTGCCAGTTCAGGCTGGATGCAAACACGTTTTTCTTACCCAGGTTCACGGAACCAATGTATGCTGGGTTGTTTTACAGCTGAGCTCTTAATTTTGGAGGAGAGAGGTGTTAATTTGAATTCTGAGAGTGATTTAGCATAGCTCAACATTCCTGTCAGTCTGTTTAGGACTGTATCGGAGGTGTGTGTATGTCAGTTAAATGGATGAAGGCGTACTTGTTTGTATCTATGTGCTTGACATTACCACTGATCTGGTTCTGGGTCATGCTGAGCCTGGAGTCTAGCCCAGGAAGGCAGGGCACGCATCAGAGATGCCAGTCCATCAGAGGGCACGGGGCTGGGGTACACCCCGGATGGGATGCCAGTCCATAACAGGGCACGGGGCTGGGGTACACCCCGGGTGGGACGCCAGTCCGTCACAGGGCACAGGGCTGGGACACACCCCAGACAGGATGCCAGTTCGTCACAGGGCATACATCAGTAGCAAATCAGAGACACAAACTCACCTGACCTGCCAAATTGTTCCAGGACCCTGAAAATGAAAAACTATAAGAATTAATATTTTTAACTTCTATGTAATTTCTGTTGTATTTTATTTGTTTGCATAAATCTCAAATTCGCTTTCATTAAGGATCCAATGGGTTCATTTGTCCTTTGTACTGCTACAAGTACTGAATACACTGAGACATAATACAAGTACTGAGTACAGTGTGACAGAATACAAGTACTGAGTACAATGAGACAGTACAAGTACTGAGTACAGTGTGACAAAATACAAGTACTGAGTACAATGAGACAGAGTACAAGTACTGTGTACAATGTGACAGAGCACAAGTACTGAGTACAATGAGATGCTTACTTGTGTATTTCTGCAGACATGCAGGGTAAGAAGACAGGGCAAACACTTAGGAACTGGAAATGTAGAATAACAATTAGGAAATTATAAATATAAATATGAGTATGTAAATATAAGTATGTAGATAAATGTAGATATGGATGCATTTGGGAGAAAATGGTATGTACAATATACATGCTTAGTAGTAATAATATTACTAATATTTCTGTATTCATATTCCTTTATGATTCTTACAGTAATACCCCATTGTGTACAGGCTTGGATGCATCATCTAGCTGTTTTTTGTTAAACAAATCCCAACAGGCCCAGTGAACAACGTCAGATAAATCATATCAAATCTTATTCATATATTTACACACGTTCTACTTAGATTTAACACTAAAAATGGTCAATAAAAATAGATTTATTTGAGTGTTACCCAATGTTAATAGTATGTCAGACAGACAAAGGCTATATTTATATAAGACAGACAAAGGCTATATTTATATAAGACAGACAAAGGCTATATTTTCTTCTGCGCTTATCACTTTACACCAAGTGTATAGCAGCTGCAGAATTCCTAGACATTCTGTTGTATATGCAACTATAGCTTCCCTGATAAGAGAGAATATCGCCATAGCAACGGCGGGGGAAGCTGAATATTTTAAAGTCGTTTACTTTGTCAGGTTCACTGCGACGCAGCTGATACAGCAGTGCGACACCGCTGTTTCTGAAGCTAAAGCACGGCGCTGGCCGCCCGGAGTCGCCGCTTGGCAAATTCCGCAGCCCGGTGTCTTATTCCTGGCAAACATCGTCAGTGTGCGCCGCTGAATGGTATTTAACACTGTCATGCACGGCGCGACGCCCGTGAATCAGTGTGACTTTTGGAATCTGCGTAACAGTTTACCCTGAAGGAGGCCTCTCCTCGACGGCTGAAGATCAAAGTCTGTAAGCTTCTCCGCTTCACGCCGAAAGCCAAAGCGAACCGCACCGCTTTGACTACAGTGACTGTAATTGTACCTTTTTCATTCCCATTTTCCTATCAGCGCATATTTTAAAAACAGACAAACACACCTACAAGGGCATATTAATTACTCATGATAAATGAAAATGATAAGTTATATTAACTGGTTTAGCGGAGAGCATTCCTGCTCTTGTTACCTCTGGAGCTCTCTTTCGAGAACAAAGTTTTGGATGTAATATTTGCTTCCTCCCAAAAAAAGTGTTTCATTAAATATTTTTACTTATTCCTTATTATTTCCTCTTTTTCTAATGAATTTGGCTGCTTTTATCCAGAGCAACCCAAAAAGACTTCTACGTTCTTATATGAGTTCAAATAAATATTCAAATTACTAAAACTAGCTGCGATATTAATACTTATAGTTAACTTAAGAACCATGGTTAAACCATTACAGAAGTCAAATTTGCAATCATGTTCATCAGAAGCAATATACAGAAAATTTACACGGTGGATCAGTCTGATATATAAGTATATTCATATTTGTCACAAAGTAAAGGGTTGATGAATTTAGGAACAGCCTGAGAATATCTTGTTTGGTGTAACATTTTGAATTGTGTATCTATTCAACATGCTGCACTGCACCAGTGAAAACCAGCATACAAGCTGGATTCGTCCAATACTTCTTCATAGTTTGCTCAAGTGTGCAACAGCTTAAGGGCCTAGGATCAGAACCAAGAGCCTTAATTTTGTCAGTCTGTGTTATGTGATGCATAAATGCAAGCTTCACACTGGAGAGTACTGCGCCTCCCCCACCCGTTCAGAAGAGGTTGCAGAATAAGTGCTTCTGAGTCACCCTCCAGTCCCTATGTCCTGTTGATGGGTTGATGGGGTTTGGTATTTTAAATTTCTGCACAGGACATTTATGGGTTAAAAAAATCTAGGATTAGATTTTCGGCTTGCGCAGCCTTTTACAAGTTGTGTTTTATGCTAAAAGCCTTAGAGGTATATATCTGTAGGAAAAAAATGTGTTGACATCTTTGAGAAAAGCTGTAGAAAGATTTGTATGGTGTCATTTTAGGGGAGCACAGTTTCCTTCAAGTTAAACCCAGCTCACAATAGCTTAACATCTTAAGTTGTGTTTGGCTTGGCTACACAGTGAATCTCTGAACATCCCATCACTGTTTCAACATGGTCAGATTTATTCTTATAGCAAAACGCCAGCTGGCCTTGGTATGTAGTTGACTGCCAAGCAGTGTGTGTGTTTTTTTTGCCTTTTTCACAATATCAAGATTCACGCAAACAATTGTTTGTTTAATAAGAATGCTGTTACTGAGAAATTATTTGCAATCGCGAGTCAGCTTGGATGTCTATTAGCCTATACCCCAGTTTTCTTTTTCACTCTTTCTTTTCTCCCTTTTTTAAAATTCGGCATTTTCCGGTATTTTTACTAAGCTGTCTCATTTTATCAGCATGTTCTCATTTTTTGCTTCTCTGCGCTTATTTTCTCCGCCGTATTGAGCCGAAACGAGCAGATATTTATTTCTTTGTGCTATTTCCGCTTCATAAACTCACTGTCGTTCGGTGGCCGTTTGTTGCTTGTTTGTTTAGGAAGCTGCAGCCTTCAGGGACGGCGCCACACACCCGGCACTTGTTGTTCAGAACTCGGTCGTGGTAACTGCTAACCGCTCTGTTTTTCGGTATAAACCCCAGGTTATTAATATTCATATGATCATTAAACCTGCTGGTTACTTTTAAAAGCTGATCCATTTCCCTTTGGAACACCCTTGCACATTTGAACACCCTTCAAAGAGAATTTGTTGCATGTTTGTGTCACATTGAATATGTATTATCTTATATCTCAGTGAAACAGTTTTGAATCCACATTAATTTTGTGGGTGCGCATGGAAATCTGGCTTTACGCCAGGTCCTCCACTCGCCGTCACTGTACGAAAACATCTAGCACAGGGGTTCTTAAAGTGGGGGTCGTAAGATTAAATGCATCGGCAAAATCTACCAAGGGCGTCGCAGGTCTCTGGCAATATTATTTTGGGCTGAAAAGTTTGGCAACCCGTGATCTAGATCGGTGTTTTTCAGTGCGGTCCTCGCGGACCCCCAGACAGCCCACATTTTTGCTCTCCCCCAGTTCCTTGGCAATTGGGAGAGAGCAAGAACATGGACCGTCTGGAAGTCAGCGAGGACTGGGTTGAGAATCCCTGATCTAGATGGTTGCGACCTTAATTGTAAGTTCTTCACTTGTTTAAAATAGAGTGAGGGGAATGGTTATTCTGTATTGCACACTGTGCACAGTACTTCCAATACATAACTTATGTTTTTGTAATGGGGCGGCACCTTGGTGACCAGCGTTCGTGTCTCGGCCTTGGTCCGGTGTGTGGAGATTGCATGTTCTTCCCGTGTTATTGTGGGGTTTTCTCCAGGTACTCCAGTTTCCCCCCACAGTCCAAAAACTTAACTAAAGTGAATTGGAGTTGCCAAGTTATCTGTCGGTTTGAATGGTGAGCGTGCCCTCTGATGGGTTGGCGCCCCATCCTGGGTTGGTCCCTGTCTTATGGCTGTAGTTTCCAAGATAGGCTCCAGATGCCCTGCGACCCTGAATAGGACAAGTGGTTTCGGAAAGTGGATGTCTACATAATATTTGTTGAAACTCATTAAATCAATTTTGATTGTAAATGTTTTTGATATGGAAAAATGGACACATGAATCAGGGCATGAGTGATATCTATAAGAACAGAAAATCATCTGATCATTTCAAATAATACTTATGCCATTTTAAAGTTGTCTTTTTGTTTTCATTGGTTAACAAATAATTTAAAAATATCATTCAAAGTCTGCCTTAAAGAGCCTTGGGATCTGCCTGGACCTCGCACGAACCGCTCTGCCCTTTCTGTAGATCTCTGTCTGGCCGCATTGTGGGCGGTGTCTGGTGGTTCTTCACCCTCATCATCATCTCCTCCTACACGGCCAACCTGGCCGCCTTCCTCACTGTCGAGAGGATGGTGTCGCCCATCGAGAGCGCCGAAGATCTGGCCAAGCAGACAGAGATCGCCTATGGTACCTTGGATGGTGGTTCCACCAAGGAGTTCTTCAGGGTGAGAGAGAGCCCCGACCTTTTACAGCACTGTTTCCCTACCCGGTCCTTGGGGAACCCCAGACGGCCCACGTGTATGCTCCCTCCCAGCTCCCAGCCAATCAAAATTCTTAGAGCTTCTTTAAGAATACAGTAGTTAACAATCACGATAAAATTACAAATAATTTAATGCAAACCTGAATCATATCTGTGATTTTTAAAAATGTGGACTGTCTGGCAGGGAGCTGGAAGGAAGCAAAAATGTGGACTGTCTGGCAGGGAGCTGGAAGGAAGCTAAAATGTGGACTGTCTGGCAGGGAGTTGGAGGGAAGCAAAAATGTGGACTGTCTGAGGGTCTCAGAGGACCGAGTTTGGCATGATTTACACTGGTTTAGGAGGAAACATCTCCATCCATGATAGATTCTTACAGTGCTTAGAGAAAGTCCTGGGCCGCATGCTTAATTCAGTAAAAATATTACAAATTTATTGCTTTTATAACAAAAAATCATTACTTTATTTTTTTTTGTTTACAATACATACATATCACAATAGAAACAACCAGTTTTAAGTAAAACATTAATTTCAAGTAGTATTAAATTGAAACCCAAATTATAGTTCTAACAGAGCTGTTCTGAGTTAAAAAGTTTCTTGACAAGGAGTCTAGGGGCTTTTTAATTAGTAACACCTTTGCAATAACATAAAACACCTAACATTTGTGTTTAGTGTCCCTTTGGCAACCAGTGATTACAATTGCAATTAATTGCAAAATGGCAAAAGCAGAACTGAATGTCAGTCAAAGAAATTATGACAATTAATAAAAAGAAAATGTCTTGCAAGCGATATGTGCAGATATGTGAAACATTGCTTGTCGATTGATTTTTGTTATGAAGCTAATAGTACTTTGACATTATCATGCCAAAGGCTTACTGTGAGCACTGTCGATTCTCGCAGATCCCAGCTAATCTAATCAAGCTTCCAGACGCTTGTTCAGATATATGTGTGAAGGCGCAATGGGTAGTGTTCTTTTCCGATTTAATACGTACTGTGCCGCGGTCCCTTTGAAAAAAAGCCTCTCCTTGCCACTCTCTTCTCAGAGGTCCAAGATAGCTGTGTTCGAGAAGATGTGGTCCTACATGAAGGCGGCAGACCCGTCCGTGTTCGTGAAGACGACGGATGAGGGCGTGGTTAGGGTGAGGAAGTCAAAAGGGAAGTACGCCTATCTGCTAGAGTCCACCATGAACGAATACATCGAGCAGCGCAAGCCTTGCGACACCATGAAGGTGGGGGGTAACCTAGACTCCAAGGGCTACGGCGTGGCCACCCCCAAGGGATCGGCCTTAAGGTACGGCATGCCGCTGGCGTTGCCCGCATGGATCAACCGTCACTGTGATCGCAAACAGGCTGTGTTTATGCCACAGATGTTCAATGATGGACCCGGAAGGAGTATAAATGGGCAAGGTGCGGTGAAAGATTATTTTGGCAAAGCCCTACATTGAAATCCCTCCACAGAGAAGGTTTGATGACTTAAGATTAATCCCTGTTATTGTTGGGGTCGAAGTGACCCCAGTCTATTTTCAAAATGAGCATAAATTCTATAGATTCTAGAATTTAGAACAGAAGAAGTAAAATACACAAGGGTTAGGAAGAAGGTAAACATTATTGATCCCAGAGGGACATTCTTGTACATACAGCAACAATTACATAGAGCACAGACGAAAGTCCATGTAGCGTAAAATAGACAAAATGCAAAGACAGCAAGTAAACAGGGCGTAGATTTACAAAATACGCTGTACAGAAATAGAATATCCTGAAAAACAGAATATTAAAAAAATATTTTTTTAAAACAGTAATAATAATAATATGTGATACATACTTGATACAGTACATATAGACTTAATTACAAATGTTTGTTTACATGTAGAAACTGTATTATTATAAGTGTGGAAAATGGCAGACCCAAGGAAATAGTTCAAACTATAACACATTTTAAATACATTTATATATTAGTGATGTAAAGTTTCAGGAGAAGTGTGAGTATTTTTGCAGAGAAGTTTTCGTCAGGATTTTCCTCACCAGTGGTTAAACAGTTTTATTAATTGAAATGAGTACATTTTATAGAGCACAGCTTATCTGGGATTTACAGCCATTTGAAAATAGATTATTTTAGCCTTTAACCAAATATAACTCACCTTAAATTGCTGCACTCTACTTTGAATCAAAATGAATATATATGGTATAACGTGGTAGGGCATACAAGTACATTTAGATTATTATATAAATATAAACTTATAAAGTTACATACAGTGTTAAACTATATAATGTAAATTTAATGTAATGTGTACAGTTTATGTATATGTATAAAATTATATGTGTGTGTGTGTGTGTGTGTGTGTATATATATATATAATGTGTCTGAAAATAACAAAGATACAGAGGAGCAGCGGTTATTTAAAAATAGCCTAAAAAATGTTAATTATCCTTAAAGATTTTAATTACCTCCCTGAGAGGCGACTTTAAAGCAGTTGGCTTGTTTTGATGCACCTGACTAGACAGGAGCTTCATGGCATCTCGTGCAAATTAGCTTAATATTTGACCCAGAAAAGAGATTAGATTTAATCAGCAATAACAAATGACAGGCAGTAAAATTATTAAAAAAAACACACAGGATTGAGATGATTGCTGCATGTACTGTGATTTGGTTTGTTTGTTTGAGGTATACATTCCCGTTTTGGTTGTGTGGTATTATGTGGAAAATTCAGTCGGATGGGATGCTGGCAGAGAAGAAATGAGATCTAACTAATTAAACTGAGCATTCATTTACACTGTTCTTTGAGGGTTCATCTAACACCCTGTTCTTATTACAGAACAGCAAAGTAGCCGAAGTATCGGTGCAAACCATAATCTGTAGATGATAGAAATATCTGTCTAAATTTGCCTTTTTTTTTTCTCCGTCAGTCTCAACAGTCACTGAATGTTCCTGCGATCTTGATAATATGTATGCATAAAGCCAACAGTATTCTCGGCATCCAAAGTCACACAATGTCAACGTGTTTGTACCATTCTTGATTATGTTTCGAGCCAATAAGTGTAATCTCTCGGGAACAGTGCCACCCCCTTACGTACAGTTAGGATGTGGATTTTGTTGATTACACTCCAGCTTTTTTCTGTGCCTCTGTGGGTGACGGGAAAAGTAACGAAAGTGGCTGTAGATAAACAGACTTCATTAGCCTCATAGCTGCTCTGCTGAGTCTCCTACAATACAGCGAGTCAGCTACTGGTGGGAGTCACAAACTGAAAGAATAAATAGCTGACTCACACCTTTTGCCCCATCTAGTGTTTTTTTTTTTTTTTCCCCAGACAGCACGAAATGTCAGATCACTGTGAAGGAGAACAGTTTCAAATACCTCAGCATTAATCATCATGTCAATAATGTTATGCACTGCCCTCCCACCTCAGAAATGAATCATTTAGTCACATTTGAATATGGAGGTTACTTGTGCCCAGTTAACCTTCGCATTTTGAAGACTATTTATTAAGAACAACATACATCAGAAAAACGGATCCAGTGCTTGGCTAATATTTTCTTTCCTTCATTTTATAATTTCTCTACTGCGAGTCGTTTATTAATGTTTAATGTTAATGTTAATGTTTAGTAAATACTAATAACAGTGTTACCTGAGAAATATTTCCTATTGAAAGAAAGATTTTTTTGGTAAGGACACTTATGGCTTCAAATTTGCATCAGCTGCAGATTTTTATAAAAAGTAGTTTGTTTTCATACTTCGCCATAAGTTATCTCACTAAATACTGACCAGTATTATTTTATTATTTCAAGAAATCCAGTAAACCTGGCAGTGTTAAAACTGAACGAGCAGGGACTCTTGGACAAATTGAAAAACAAATGGTGGTACGACAAGGGAGAGTGCGGCAGCGGGGGAGGTGACTCCAAGGTCAGCCTGAGTATGAGCAATCCAGCGGTAACCACAACTTTGGGGGGTAACCGGCAATCACGCTTGCAGAAACACGTCGGCTGCAAATCCCCACCTTGCCTACAGGGCGGCGCTGTTGAGCCACCAGGCACAGCAGTTGGCATCCACTCTCCAGCACTGGGGCTTATTACACCTCGGTTCGACATCATGGCCACACGTGAGTTTGGATCGGCCTCTTAGCGACATTGGTCAATTTGCGTTCAATGAAATCTTTCACTTGCTAATATTTACTTGCCTTCTATTGGGGACTAAAATAAACCAAACTGGTCACATCATTTGCATTACCGAGTGTTTACAGTGTGCCGGTTACCCAAAGTGATATAGTAATACACATCTTGCAGTAGGGAGGAAGGAAATAAAGCTAGATGGAGTATTAATTCATATCACTTTGCCATTCACTTTCAGATTATTCTGTGATACCTTTTGACTTGTAAATACGTAAAGAAAACCTATTTATGTTTATTTACTGTGTCCTAAATAACATAAAATAACATGGATAATGTTATTTATGTTATTCCCCTGGTTGAAGAATTCCTGTAAACCTAGCGGTGTTGAAGCTCAATGAGCAAGCCGTCTTAGACAAACTGAAAAACAAATGGTGGTACGATAAAGGGGAGTGTGGAAGCAAGGACTCTGCAAGAAAGGTCAGTCCAAGAGTCGGTCGTTCCTAATACACGAGAAGTCGTTAATGCCCTTAAAGAAAAGGCTCTCCGTTCCCCTTATCCCGGGCATTTTTCCACCTCATCTTCAACCTGCCATTGACCTCGATGAGTCGCCTCTTCATCTCGAACCCCCGTGAGATGCTGCATTACGGTTTGGGTGACTGCTGTTTGATCGATGCGGCCTCCTGCCATCAGTTTCTTTCAGTTCCTGCTTAATTTGTACAAATTGTCCTCTCGACGGAGGATCATTTGCATTTTTAATTACTCCAAGCCTGTAAATACGAAGTCAAATAAATGACCCTCTCGTGGCAATTAATGAAGTCCGCAAAAGGTTAAGCCTGTCTTTTATACGACAATTAACTAAAATAATATTCTTTTTTTGGCTAATGGCAGGTCATTACTTGAGTTTTGTGATAATGTTGAAGTGATACTCAATTATGTCAATAAATTCAGCACAAATGTGTGTACTTGCTTTACAGTTACATTTTTGCATTAAAAAATTTAAACCTTTGCCATATTTATAACTATCCATCTGAAACAATCATTCCATAGTGGAAGGCATGTAATTACTCACTAAAAACATTGTACCGCCATCCAGACTCAAGCATATAAATGTCCACATGAAGATAAATTAATTGACAATACCAGTGTTTAAATGTATATGTAGCATACCGCTAAAGCATCCTTATATGGTCTTCCTCATTCCTCTGCTTCTTTCTTCCGGAAGTGGACCGATTCGCTAAACTAAACCAGCTGACCATGTTTTCTTGGCCTGAGTCGCGGTCCCCAAACCAGAATGCGCGTCAGTCACGCCCACAGCCCATCTACGGCGATGCCGTGTTTTCTGGCCATACGTAGCGATGTAGCCAATAGTAACACCGTTACTTAAGTGCCCATTGAGCCTTGCTGCCCTCCTGTTTGACGTGAACGGGACGTGAAGCTTGGTCCCGTTAGCAATTAGCATCAGATTTTAGTTTCAGATTTTAGTCCTAAACCCGCAACCCCAAATTCTAATATTATGAAAATAAAACTCCGATATTTAAACGATGAAAAAAAAAAATCTTATTTTCACTATGATTGTTTAAGATTGTTTAATCGTATTAATGGATTGGTGGTTTATGACTTGAGAGGAAGCACACCAAGGATAGTTAGCTAGAACTTTTTGATGCTAAGCTTGTGATTTCTGCATGAATGCATGTTTGTGTCGATACTGAGTGTATTGTGCTAGTTTTTTTCTTTGCCTTTGACTTTAGACATGGTTGAATATACTTGAATTATACATAATTATCACGTATCTATCATTTTAGATTAGACCATTATTTTATATTTTTTAGTTAAAGCTATATTGGTATTATCACAATGCATGCATTTGATTGCTTGATTATACAGGGAATGTGCTTTATTAGTGAGCTTATTAGCAAAGGTTGTGTTTATGTTATTTTGTGTTGATGAGTGTTTGTCGTTTTGCTTTCTCTTGTGACCCCGTTTCTCTCTGTCTGTAGGACAAGACCAGCGCTCTGAGCCTCAGCAACGTGGCTGGGGTGTTCTACATCCTCATCGGAGGACTGGGACTGGCTATGCTGGTGGCCCTGGTGGAGTTCTGTTACAAGTCCAGAACCGAGTCCAGGCGAATGAAGGTGTCTGTCAGTGATCCTCAGACCTCTCACTTCATATCACTGAGTAGCTGTCACACGTAGGACAGAGAGGACCACATGCTGGAGATGCAGAGAACAGCTTATTACGCCAAGGTGCAGTGAAGCTGTGTAAAAAACGATGGTGCAGAAAAGCGCTAAGGGCCGGGAAGTTCTCCCTCATCATAATCTTGGCTAGGGATCAATATCCAGGGTCCAAGAGACGATGATCAAAAGGGGCAAGACAAAAGCCGTGGTCAGGATCTAGCAATGTTTTGATACAAACCAGGTGTGGCAGACAATCCAAATCATCAGGCAAAATCGAGATCCAAAAGCCAGAACAAGAGTCAAACACAGAAACTAGAATATACATGGATCACTCACAGGTAGCACAAACTACCAATCTCGCAACCAGGCACAGGTCCACGTAGGTAGATATAATATATATAGGCACAAACCCTAATGAGTTCCAGAGGCATGTGCCTTGCTATTAGCTCATCAGTCAGACAACTGTTAAACCCAAAGCAGCCAGGATGTGGGCACATTGCATGCTGGGAAATGTAGTTCCCTAACCCTGGTTCGCAACAGTACCTGTGCTGAAGGTGTGCAAAGGCATATTTATGTCTATCCTCCTTATTCTTTGTCATGATTTTCCTCTCCATTTTCACATTTGCATGTCCCTCACTGTCCCAGACTCTGTGCATGTTCTCCTTGTGCTGCACTGTGTTGATGACTGTAAATTTCCCATGTTGTGTATGTGTGCTGTGCAGGGAGGGGCGGACCTACCATAATGCATGGGTAGCCAGCCGCCTATGGCCCCCAAAAATTAGGGGCCCCATGAAAACTGAATTTCTAGAAGTTACATTTTTGGATATAGCATAATATGATCATTTAAATTATAGCAACATGTCTGTTATTTGTATTTATAGTTCATATATAGTTTCAGGACAGACAATGTTCCCCCCATCCCGACTGTAATGGACTATTCCGACTTTGAGATTTTGCGCTACCCAGCATTCTTTTAACTCTGGAGCCTACTGGTTGTTTCACTGCCAAGCGAACCGGCACAAAATAGCCAAACAGAACATGAAAGCCGTGCAAAGATACAAGACTTACAATACATATCCCATGTCTTTGATACTATCCCACTAGAATGGCAGACAAATTGTGAAGAAACATGGAAAGATCACAGTTAAATGAACGTATTGTGCAAAAATTCAAGACTAACCTTAGTCTCAGGGGCAGAGTAAGGCATAGGCTGTCATACGCTGCAGCCTAGGGTCACGCCAAAAGGGGGAATGGTTAAAATTCTTAAATTTAGCTAACCAATCCGCCAGAGCGATACCCCCCCCGATTGGTGAATTTTACTGTCAACTCTCCCTCCCCCACTCTGATCAGTAAGCTTTACTGCTGGCACTCCGCGCTTTGATTAGCATATTATAGATGTTCCATCATTTTTAATTCATTTTCCTTTCTCTTTCGGGTCCAAAAAAGCTGAATGGCCCCCTTAGGGGGGCCCTTATCCCTGTCAGCCTAGGGCCCCCAGAGAAGTGAGTCAGCCCCTGTCCCTGTGATGGACTGGCATCCCGTCCAGGGTGTCCCCCACCTCATGCCCTGCGTGTCCTGGGACAGGTTGTAGGCTGACTGTGACTTGTTGGGTCAGCAGTTTGGAACACGGAGAGATGGACGCATCACTTCCTGTCAGAGTGGGCCTGGATACGTGAGATGTCAACTGAAACTTAATCATGCATCAAAAACTATTTGTTTTGCAAACAGTTTTGGCAGATGAAAATTGTCAGCAGTTAGCTTACTGATATTGCTGGATGTGTGCCTTAAATCTTAGATAATTTAAAATAGTTTATAAAAAAAAAACTTGGCATAGCTAAAATTAGTTACCCAGGCTGTGTTTGCATCTGTTCATCATTTAGAATTCTCTCCTATGAAACTTTTATCAAAAGCAGCTAATTGCACTTTTTTATGGCCTTGTACAATAGTGCTTCTTTTGAGCAAATTGGCTGGTTACACTGGACAAACACAAAGCAGAATCTTAACTTAAACCACGAAAAACTATAGCCTCAAACGTTATGGTGAGTTACAATCGGGGAAAAACAGTGATGCTGTGCTGCCCAATTTTGACAGATAAGGCTTCTTGCGAGAAAATGTTGTCAGGACATAGATTCGGTTCACTGTGCTTCTGATTTGATTAATTTAATCAAAAGAAAGCAGCTTTGGGGCGATAATTTAGTGCACAGAAGGACCTCAGTGCCACGGATAGCAAAGGCTGCCTTATGTTCAGCTCTCTGTCTGACGTCTGCATTTTTTTCTTCCGTAAGGAGGATCTTTGTCTCCATATGTGCAGTAGAAACATTATTTATTTGCTCATCTGCCATTTGAGTGCCTTTTTAGGAGTGGCGTAGTGAAGAATACATTAAAAAGTGTAACGTATGCAGACCCATGTGTTTAAGTTGATAAAAGATGCAGCCGGGGGCCACAGAGAAGCGGAGGTGTCTGTCTGATGAAAGAAGGCAATGGTGACAGCTCTGCCCCTGAACCGGCAGCCCTCAGTACCCCTGTGAGTGTCATTCAGCACCTGCATTATTCATAAAGTCAAAAACTCAATCCAGGATTTAAGAAATAAGTGCAAGAAGGTAAGCAGTCAGCGGCTTGTCAGACAGAAACATTTTGGCCGTTCTCTGTTTTGCACACTGCCTTTTGGTGCCTTGTAAAAGGGTCCTGCTTGCCAGCCTGTATGATCTACAGAACGTGCTACCTGATGGTCTGCAGCCGTGCAATCTGGTGGCTGTTTATCCAGCTCGTCGGCACGAGCGTGGCTTCGCATTGGCGTCCGTGACAACTCCGTTCAAACTAATCATCCTGTATCAGCTAAGGGACGAGAATCTCTCAGATCCATCAAACTGTGTTAGGGTTGTACAATTAGTTTATACATCGACGGACTGCTATTAAACGTATGGATCATTAACTGGTTTCGTACAGCTCCGGTAGTGAAAATGAAGGTGGGCCGCAGACAAAATATATTCTGCATTCTCTCCTGATATCTTGGTCACAACTTAGTGGAATGTGAGCCAAGTGTACAAATGCTAAAATTCTTACTGTACAGATGCCCCAAAAAAGAATATCATCACCAATGTATAATATATCACCACTTTCATACTGGTTACTACTTTCCAGAGTGTACAACAGTCATTCTGGAAGTAATTCTTCACTTTCTCAGACTTAGGAAAAGGGGACACTACTTGTCTGGTGGTCATCGTTCCGAAATGAAATTCAGACATTTGTCAAGAAGAGTTGAAACAGCAGCAGCATGTCTCTAAGTAGACTACTTTGGCTACTTTGTATAACCTGGAAATCACAAATATGATCTGTGAAGAGAAATTCTACATCCATCATTTTGCTGTGCGAAATCCCTGCTATTGACCATTTTTGTAGGTATTCTTGCAGAAACTTCAGCAAAGGCCTAATGCAGTGGATGACTGGTAATTTTACTCCTGATTGGTCCCCAGAATGATCCTTCCCTTGTCACTCATCAATTTAAAATGTATCATTCACTGATGATATGCTTGGCCCCTCTGTATGAAATATAGCCCCTCTTATACCCCCCCCACCTTAAAAAAATTCTAGAATCACCCTCCTTGGGTTCCTTAATTAAGCCATGATATCCTGGAAGATAGCCTTCATAGCATGGGAGAAAAACTACATCATCAAAGGTAAACTGGTGTACTGAAAGACACCATATGGCCAAAACTGTTATGGTGGGGCATGACAAAGGAAGAAACAATCCAACTATCCAGGGTTTTATTAACAAAACAGAACATAATGGGAGAAACCGAAAACAAAGGGACCACAAGCTAAAATAAAGCAGAAGCAACACCAGGGTCAACAATACCTAGGGTAGGAAGGAACACAGACAACTACAACAACTAACACAAAACAACTACAACTGAGACTCTGACAGCAACATGAGGGCAGGGGGTGAAGAAAAAGAAAAAAAAAAAACCCTCAATGAACCACTGAGGAACAGAACAAAATCAGGCATTTAAATACACTACTAACAAGACAGAATGCAAGACAGGTGAGAACCATAACCAAATCAACCAATCATTAAGGGCACAGGGCAAAAAGGAACAGGTGGGGTAAATTACAATTAATAGACACTATAAACTAGGATGCAGGAACAAACACTAAGGGCTATCAACGCTAGGAGATATCAAGGAGTACAATTAAAACAGAACGTAGACAAGGCATGGGCAGGGTAACCACGAACAAGACATAAATTAACCAAAAGGACACCAGGGAATAAAGTGAAATCAAAATATAACACAAAAGTGAGGCAGGCCTCGGGACACCAATCCTGACAAAAAGTACAACTTGTCCAACATCTCAATCTGAAACCAAGGGTAGTGATATGAAGGTCTATCCTTTGTTGCTATAATTGACACTACTCTTCTGGGAAGGTCTTCCATTAAATGTTGGAACATTGCTGGTGGGATTTGCTGCCACTCAGGTTGGGTATTGATGCTGGGTGAATAGGTCCTTTTCTGTGAGCTTGGAAATCTCACAGAAACCACTTCACAGCTGAACTTGTTCCTAGATGTTTCCATTCACAATCACTTCACTTGGGATTGACCAGGGCAAAAATCATGAATGTTGTGTGCGTTTGGAGAAAAACATCACTTGGCAAAACTCCACAGATCATCTCGAGGTCTTTCACTGCTTCACTGTACTTTTTCACCACTGAACTAATCTATTGAGTCTTACCATCAAACTCCGGACACCTATACACACTGTACGACTGATGTGAAGAGATGGAACTTCCATCCTTAATGGCTTCATTCCTTTTTTGTCTTCTCCCCGTATATTCACAATAAAATCAGTGCACACTGACTGGGATAAGGTTTCAAAACCCACCCACCTAACCCCAATGGTTTAAAAACTAAGTAAATAACTAGTGTGTAGAGTCACAAAGTCACAGATAGCTGGCCAGTTAGCAGAACATGCTGCTTGCCTAAATAAGGAACATGTATTATTTAATATTTAGTGTAGTGACTGTTTGTGGCCAACAGGGGGCCCTGTACAAACATGTGGTTTGAGTGGTGGAAAATACCGTAGCTGCCTACTGAAGAAGATATACATGCTACACTGTGTTTTTATCCAGTTCTGATCTCGTGTCCCTCTACTCTCCATTCAGCAAATCATCAACAACGCCATGCTGAGCTCCACTTTGACCAGAATGACCCGGAATGGCAGCGGAGGAGAGAACGGGCGGATAGTTACACATGACTTCCCAAAGGAGGCACAGACTCTGCCGTGCATGAGCCACGCGGCCGGCATGGGCATCGGCGTGTCGGGGATGTGAAGGTGCCGGGGCAGGACGGGGCGAGTAGTGGGCAGGACGGGGCACGTCCCGCTCGGCAATCACAGGCCCTGCCGTCGAGCGGATCCAACAAACCATAATCAGACAATTCACTCTGAACTGTGGAGAGAGAGAAGATTTTTTTTTAAGAAATCGTTTTCATCCACTGCAATAATGAAGCCATCTGGACTTAGCAAAGGATCGTACGAGCTCCTGATGAAAGAGCGAAATCCCCCAAAATTTTACTCCTGCGCTGTGCCAGTACTATGGTCCTGCTTACTCCAGTCATCACGTGTATTTTTTTTGATTACCAAGCTATCAGTGGTGATGTTTTTATTAAGGTAGCCCAGCTGTCCCCTTACTGTTTGGGCTGGTGTAACGCATCTCGCATGGAATTAACTGAGCACGCGGCCGCCACAGTGTGCTGCAGTCGAAGACTTTTAAACAAAAAGTCATTAAGCAGAATCCAAAAGGCTCGTCACATTCTGTTATGTCAATTTCTGCTCTTTGTCATATCTTTAAGTAGATGATTAAAAAAATGTACTATGTACTAAGAATTATTGTTGGAAGAAGAAAAAAAAAGCTTAACCCTTGTGTATTTTACTTCTTCCGTTCGAAATTCTAGATTCTGTAGAATTTACCCTCATTTTGAAAATGGACTGGGGTCACTTCGACCCCAAAAATACCACAGGGGTTAATGCATAAATTGTCGTATTATTATTATTATTATTATTATTATTATTATTATTATTATTATTATTTACCAGAATCCCAGGTATGGCTGTACCCATCTCTATGTGCCAATTTTTTAATGTAGGCTCCTACTTCACTGAGGGTACAAGGCTACAAGAATTGGATGATTATACTATTTCATTATTTTTACCACTTTCTCGGGAGAAATACGAGGCATCATGGGCAGTACAGTACAACTCACAAAGAAACAAGCTGTCTGACGTCCTGAAAGAGCTTTAGTGAGAACCCTGAGAGAACATGAACACATCTGGCTACTCAAATCCAAGAAAAGCCTTTGTTTGAATCGGATCTAACTGGAGCAGCTGTAAAGTGCTGTAGACCTCCACGTCCACTTGCATGTTGACATGGACAGTTATGGTATTCACATATGTGTTTGATATGCCCATATAGGTGTCTTCATGTATGTGAGATTTGTCCTGGTATCTTGCATGCTTATGAAGCCGTATTTGCAAATTGCCAGTTTACCATCTGTACTATGGTCAGATTAAAGAGTTATAGCTCTTTTCAGCATATCAACATTGAAATAGCGTAATGCCCATGTCAGAAAGATACAAATATTCTGATATTTATAAATGAATATAATTTTGTAAAGTTCTCATGGTTCTTAAATTGTGGTTAAACCATTGTTTCTAAGAGGGTTTGACTCAAGTGAGTCTGACACCTTTGTGCCAAGAGAACTAAGGACAACTACAATCAAACAAATGCAGGACTGTCTTTATAATATGTCTGAACACTTTCATTTTGTTGAATTTGATTTTAGAGCAAGTGTATGAGAGCTTCTGGTTTTCCGTAAATTACTTTGTGTGCTAAGTTTTGTCCACACACGCACAAACTACTGTACACAATACTGTATATACTGGTCTACACAAACTGAATATGGAAGCATACGAGTTGCAGTTAAATGAAACCCCTTAAGGTCCACAATGTTATACATAATACCTTAGTTTATTTTTATGTATATCCAAAAAAAACATATTTATTGCAAAAACATCATATCCTACAGTATACTGTACAGATATCTACCGTCCATCACAATGATTATAATAATCATATCATTTTTGTTGTTTTTATGGCACAGCACAGAATTATATAAGCCCTTTTCAAATATATTTGAAACATATTCTACTTTTTAAAGAACATTTTTATACCCTAATGCATAAAAACATTGTATACGGAATATTTACATACGTAAATCTTGTTAAACTTGGTGTTGAGTTAGACATGACACGTCTTGTTCAGTTTAGTTTGTTTTGAGTTTAGTCTTGTTGATTTCGTGACATTTGCAGGGATGTAAGGGTAAGGTCCATTAAAAAGAAGTATGGTCTCACAATTTGTTTACTGAAATAGTATAAAAAAAAGGTTAATCTTATGTGTTCAGCTCAACAATATTGTTGTTTTTAAGACCATGTCGTTAATTTGTTCTTTCACATATTACCAGTGGAAAATTAATAAAGTGTTCATAAATAAATGCAACCTTTTCCAAAAGAGATATTTTTGGGTTTTCCTTTTTAAATAGTGTGATATGTTCTTGTTTGAGGAAATATGTGAAATGAAATGAATTCTTTTCGTTTTAAAATTTACGATTCCAGGACACTTCTGGATCAAGCCGGTCACTTTGAACGTCGTTTTTTCTTTACCAAAATGAAACATCTTTCTGTTGTAAATTTTTTATTATATTTTCCATAAGCTTGTAAACATTTCAGTGTAAGAACGTTGTATATAAATTTAAGTTGTCATTTTTTGGTAATTGGTGGCAGAAATGCTCTTAGTTCGTTTAATAATAGTAGTGGCAAACTGGTATCCCATGTTTTGATATCAATCGTAATAAATGTCCTCTTTGATTTCACTATTATATTCTTCACCTGTCCCTGAATCTCATTGAGGAGTTTTAACTTCTTGAGAGTTTTCCTCTGTTTAACACGGAAGCCTAGGCGGTATTTTAAAGAAACCTTCGGCCGATAGCGGATGTGCTTGAAACTGCACGCGGGACTGGGGTAGCAGACAAAGCTGGACCTGGATTTGCTGGTAAAATCTGCGAGCTGGAAAAGCTTTGCAATAGTGGGTAGCAGGTTACTATGGCCTCGCTGTTTCAGGGTTCTGGGATTGCTGTAAGTGTGTGGAAGTTTGCATGTTCACTCTGTGTTGGTGTCAGGCATGTAGTAAAATTACAGGTTTAACCTCCCCTCCCTGAAATTTGCTTACTCCTATCAAGACACATCGGCAGGTGGTAAAATTATGGGTTTGAATTGCCTGGGTGTTCAGTCTACCAAGAGGGACCTGACTGTACGGTTGCTGGACACCTCAGTAATTTATTCCTGGCTATGGGCTTGTTTGGTGTATTTTCCGGACAGCTCAAAACCGTACGGTTAGGTTAATCAGTGTCTCTAAATTGCCCATAGTGTATGAGTGCGCTCCCCGCAATGGATCTCCAGCACATCCAGGGTGTTCCTCAGAAGCTGATGGCTTACCATCACCTCCTACTTGAAAAGTGTTATGAAAAATAGATAGATGGAAAAAGTATGAGCTAAGTGAACAAAGGTATGAAAATATATAAAAATGCAATCATTGTAGGCCTACATTTCGCACATTCTGTCTACCGTGAGCGTTAAGCACTATAAAAATCGGATACAAACTGAACTGTGGTAATAGCTCCTCCAAAGCCAGCAGCCTGGATCTGTCTTCCGACCATGTATGATTTTGTGCCATACAGGTGTTAGAGGATGCCTTATTTAGACCATTTGGGCCTAAATGCACCTCAGTATCTTCTTACTGAGTGCTGAAGACCGAATAACTTTCACAGTATAGATATAGAGTCTCACAGTGTGACATGAATGGTCTTTAGTCACAATATTGCTTTCCCATATATCATTACCCCTAAATTAATTATATCGAGTTAAAAAATAACTACTGCAAGCAGTCTTCTCTTTAATTCCCTTGGTGATCTTTCATGAGTTGGCGCCCCATCCTGGGTTGTTACCTGCCTCGCGCCTGCAGTTTCCGGGACAGGCTCCGGACCGCCCCGTGACCCCGAATGGGATAAGCGGTTATAGAAGATGGATCTTTCATGAGACTTATTAGTCTGCATCCCTAAAGTTGCTTGTGGGGTCGCTACTATTACTCACTGGAATACCAGAAAAAAACGTACACATATGATAATCGCAGCATCTGTTTTTAAAATTGAAATTTAAGATAGCATGTCGTTCAGATCTCTTTCTCTTCCTCAGTCAAGCAGAAAATCCCTCGTTTCTGCCCACACTGGGAATTTGGTATGTAGGAAGATGAATGAAAAAGTTAAATGGGCTGGTTACGAACCGGTAAGACGTATGATTGTATGCTGAGATGGGGGAAACAGATAAGTGGGTTGGAGATTTCACCCTTTTTTTATTTCTAGTGTCCAGATAAAGTTGAGTAATGGGTGGCGTGTTTTTTTTTTCGCAGCTCTGCAACAGGTGTGTCTGCTTTTCAGCGCTGGAAGAAGCAGGAGAAGCGTGTGTGTGCTTTACCCCAGTTAAGGTCAGCACCACCTTATTGCACCACCATGACTCAAAGCATAAAATGAATCATGCCAAGAAAAAAATAGAAATAGTTCCTGATCATGTAACATAAGATGCAGTTCCCCATTTTTTTTTTTTTTTTGGCCCCATGACTAAGCCAGGGAAAGACAAGGCTTTTTGGGCTTGACAATATGATTACCTAGGAGAGTATAAGGGGAAAAAAGCACGCTGTATTTATTTGGAGCTGTGGGCTGCAATGTCCTTCCTATCATAATAATTTTCCCTTATATCTGTCTTGTTCTATGTAGCTGTCAAAGTCTGATACGAAATAGACATGTGCTCTGTCAGTGCTCATTGTGAGGCCCGCAGTGTGTGCCTCTGCTGCCTTTTATTTCACAGAACAAGCGCAGAGACCTGGCAGCTCAGCGCTGTCACACTGAAATCTGAAAGAATACGGATGGGGCTTCATAATGGCGCATCCATTTAATTAGCGTTCACAATAGTCACCTCGGCGGTTAATTGCGCTCCACTTTAGCGCGGGGAATAGGCCTGTATCCCCCCCGGCCCAGGCAAAGCTCTCCCCCGGATTAAAGGGAATCCGCAAAGGGGACCCACAATTTGGAAACGCGGTTTTGAAGTTGTCTGACTCTCTTGATGCACGTTGGCTTCTTTTCCATATTTATATATTTTTTTGTTTGTTTTAAAGTTCAGGTAGTAGGTAATGTTTTTATATAGTAGTTTTAGTTAGTCAACAGCCAAAACCGAGTCAATAAATAGCATTGCTGTTGCGTAATTTACGCATGACCTTGAGACAAGAATGAGAGATGAGATAGTGGGTGAGTAATGTATAGCCTGGGAAAGAGCAGCGTCCCCGCTCATTGCCTACCATTTATATTCCTCTTTTAAAAGTTATTTTCATTATACTTGGGTTTGTAGTTCTGCATTCCATGAGTGTTGGTGGGAAAGCCGGCGGTGTGTTTATTGAGAATATTTATACTAGACATTTTCTTTGAGTTATTGTTTTAATATTTTCAATTGCCAGTGCTGTATGCATGCGTACCCTAGTTCCCGTTATATTCGCTGATACGAGCACTTCTCTCGGGGCCATTAAACACATAAGCCTAGCTTTTTAGTTGTTTTTTTCTTCTGTTTACAGTATTACGGGGAACAAATGATCGCCGATAAATGGCACAGTAAAGCCAGGTTTCTCCGCAAAGCTTCTTATACTGTCCTCGATTTATTTTCCTGGAGCGTTAGACAGGTAGCCAGAAAAGCCAGTATAATGCATTTTGTAGAAATCACTGAGGTTCCTTTCTCCTCTCGCGATGCTCCATGACATTTTTATTTCATGCCAAAAAAGTCATTTAAGCATAACGGCTTGATAACTGTGTCCCCCCCTCTGGCTCACTGTCTCCATTGCCCGTAGTGTCCAGCGATGCCTCACAAAACGCTACCCCTCCGTAGTAAACTCATGTTTAATGAGCTTTTTCATCGCCTCTTCTTTTAAAGATAATTTTTAATTTAAAAAAGTTTGACAGAATTTCCCCAGAGGAATCAAAACCAATTAAAAACGATCCATTTGCCCAAACTCTGTCCCATTTCAGAATACTATACTAAAACATTTGTATAAATTTGGTTTAATGTTAACAATCAGTTTGTACTGAAGTGGGTGTATGCTACATTCCAGAGCTTTGAACTGACTTTAACATACTGAGGAGACGCTCTATTAAACACTTTGATCCAGCAGCTGCCGCTACTAAAAATAATTGCAAGCGGCCGAAAAATATCAGTTAAAACTATTCTGTGCATAGGAATAGATGCACACCTCCATCCAGATGAGCAGGATAGATCAATATGAAACATTTCATTGAACTCCCCACCATTTCCTAATTAGAATGAATTGGATTCCTTTAATCATTTTGGCAGTTTTACTTAAATGATCTTTTGATTGCTCAGTTAAACACAGTAAGTATTTGGACAAATGCTGTTACAATGAGTTGATATGTGACCTAACATTACACAAGTGTATCTTAAAATTGTGACTCATTCTGCAATCTATCAGCATGTTCACATTGTGAAATCTCTCTGACTGTTTTATTTTCTCATGAAACCTCTTAGGTTGAATATAGACAGATCCTCAAATGTATATATTAATTTTCATATTAGAAATGCATTACATTTTATCAACGTTATGGAAGTGACATCAGACAGACAACTTTTATGGAAGACTACAGATATCCCACAAAAATTTAAGAACATTTTTGAAAAGCATTATATATGGAACCTGAAGGAGACTTGAATGAACAAAAAAAAAGTATAGATTTGAAGAAAAGTGTTTTTGGAAATAACTGACATTATGCGTCGGAAAATTCTACGTTATGGATGTGACCAGTCCTCCGCCACAGTCTATAGAAACCAGGGTGCACGGTAAGCTTTTAATATGAAACAAGAAAGACTGCAAATGAAATGAGACAATTAGACATTTTTTAAACAGTTCTGTTCCTGTGCTCACAATTTTTACAGGTTTTGTTGATGTTTGCATGGAATTGCCCATTAGCAACTCTAGGCTTCAGAACATCCTGATCAGGCCCGGTTCTAGACTGTATCAAATGGTGGGGGGCACTAAGAGATGTTGGTGGGTTGCATCTTTGGCTTTAGTGGAGCATGCGGTGCATTTGGTGGGGCATTGCCCCCCCGTGCCCCTGCCTAGAGCCGGCCCTGATCCTGATCATAGTTAGTGGTTAGAAGATGATGGATGGATGGTTGAATGGATGGATTGCCTTGTAATTTATTGCAGCTTAGTTGTTTCCATTGTCTTTGGTGTAGTTTGTAGATTCTGTAAGTAAAATGTCTGTCTGATTCCCAGATAAGCTGAATTTTTTAATTGTCGCACATTAGCCAAAATTATTTTCATTTATTGATCCTATGTGAATGTTCACTTTTTGAATTACTCATGTTTAAGCAGTAGAACAGTGCAGAATCGTTAAAAGGGACCTTAAATACTTGACCTTTATGTTTTAATCAGAACTGTATTAACATGATTTATCTTGGTTCATTTTTCATTTGCGTACCAAGGCTAAAATAAGATAAAACCCTAAAACAAAACAAACACCAGGTACGGTATTAATAACCGCACTTATCAGCAGGGGCACCGCAAAGGGGGAAGGTTAGGATGAGTCAAAAACATTCGGAACATAATTGGATTGGTCTGGGCTGGGGGCCCAATATTATATGATTTCATGGGGCCTAAAATCCCTAGTGGTGCCTCTCCTTATCAAAATCCTTCTAAGCATACTATAAAAGCCATTTGTTCTCAACAATGTTTAACAATGTTGTGAACATTTCTAGTTACTGATGGTTTTTGAAGGCAGTTCAAGAAGAATCAAAACTCCAGTCAGTTCCTGGTTATTGGTATATGGAAAGAAAATGATGGAATGTCCCTACAGGAACTGGAAATGGTGGCATCTGATGAGACGAAAGAGAAGGTAGAGGTTACTGTGGGACAATTGGCTGAAATGGGAGCACAAATCAACTGCTGTGAGAGTGACTTGAGAAGGGTCATACCATAAAAAGCTTGCTAGCGTGATGAAACGGTGCTGTTCGGGAACCTTTCATCCGAAGTTCGGGAACCTTTCATCCGAAGGATATGAGCACTGACTAATCCAGAGAAGGGAATGGGCAGCATAGTACCGACAAAGTGAATTTTAGATGGGCACCATTGTTCTAAATAATTTAGAAATGACGTGGGCCTGATGTCCGCGTAGGCGGGATGGGATGCCTGGGAGGGAGCAGGTCGAGTGCCGGGTGAACGTTGACACGCAGTCAATAACGAAGCGTGTTGCGTCGTACGAAATTCAGACCTGAAGTTTCAGTGCTGTTCACCAGATCACGAAAAACAGTGATCAGAAACAGTTCGACCGTCGTTTTGCAGCAGATGGAGTCTCTTTGTTGTAATGAGTATGATGGCTCGCTATGTAATTTTGCGGCAGTGACGGTGATTACTATTCACATGGTGTTTTCTTATCGTCTGCCGAAACTTGCTACGGTTGTAATTAGGGAGGTTGCAAATAGATTTGTGGCAGATTAATAACGGACTAGACTGCGCTCGCCACTGGAAAACAATGTCAACGCGTCCTCGCTGCAGTGGCAAGATTTCAATTAATCTTTTAGATTTTAAATGTATTAACGAGCCACAAACGTGGATCCAAACAAGTGCCCGTGAAATACTATACTGAGGCGCTTTCTGACTGCCAAGCAAACCGCTCACTCCCCGCAGCTATGATTAAGCACCACTGAATTAATTTCCATTTTGAATCACCAGTCCCTGAGCAATACTGCACCATGGACAGACATATAGTAACCAAGTAGGGGGGGGATAATCATGTATGTTCTTCCTCACCAAATAGAGTCAATTACTGCCTCCCTGGGTGTCACCCTTAAAAAGGTCATGTATTTTTTTTTGTTGCAAAATCAGATATTTTCTCTTAATCTCTCAAAACTGTATGGTATAATCTGTGACCCACCGATTTAACATTCCAGACAGAATTCTGTATAGCCTAACTGTGTTTTCTGCGCAGTTTTTGTTTTTTATTCCAAAATTATAAGCACAGTCTACTTATGGGAATAGGGAAGGTTATCAGAGCCACACCCACCCTTCATTCACGCTACACGAGAGCCCGCGACACTTCATGACTCGTAGTGTGAAAGACAGACAGCATGCTAGTGAGACCGGCAGCTGCTTGCTCCAAAGTCTCTTCGCTTCCTCTCGGCTAACAGTTTTTCATTCTAGGAACGTTAACTGAATGTTACAATTAAGGAAATAAAACGTTCAAAATGTCCAGTTTTCCTGATGTTCGTAGAACATTATCCTGCTACTGCAGCTACGACTACAACTAAGATATATAATATAAAAACAAGTGAAGGGCGTCGTTGGGCGGCGGGTGACACGGTCACTTTACACCTTAAGGTAATAGGTTCAAGGCACCTCAGCGCGGCTGCAGTATACACATATAACACTTTTATAAAATAATACTTTATTATCAAACAATATTTTTAAACATTAGTTGTGTTGAAATTATGTCAAAGTAATAAAGTTATCGTACTGATAAACGTTCACTGCCACCTTTGAGAAGACCTTCACATAACTTTGGCTCAAGTTCTGGGAATGTCCCCTGTTAGCTGGGCTGGAACGTGTGGTGGGCATCACTTTAGGCAGCGCTTCTGGAAATGACCTGAAACGTTCATGATGCTTTTCCTGTGCAGTGGAACCAGCACACTTCTTGATACGGTAGTGGACCTTGGTTCTGAGGTCCTCTGTCCGCAATACAGTATTAATAACACCTCAGGCAAATTGAAAATTGCAGTGGAGTTGTTCAATTTGTGCAAATTTTACGTGCTGTAACAATGAAATTACGAAAAGGAGCTAAGATTACACTCCAGTTTTAATATCCATAAATCCAAACTTTTGTTTCTTTGATAAGGGAATACGGTCTTGTGTTGCGAGATGCATGGTGCACTGTCACATTTACTGTAATCATTTTCATCTTTTGTAGAAGAGTTCTAGTATTATAGTCTTATTTTTAATTCTGCAGTACTTTGTTAAAAATGCATGCATTTCACTCGGAGGTATTAGGGCGTTTTTAATATTCACTGCATCTTAAAGACTAAGAAAGGCCTACATCTATGAGGTATGTTGCTTGCTTTCAAGACGGTCAAGTGTAACAGTGTAAACACCAGTGTTTTATATTGATAGACATGGCCAGATATATACAAAAATGTGTCTACTATCTGCCCATTCTTTCAGCAGTTTAAAGAATTAGTTCATTTGTGTTAGTTGCACTGTGTTGTTAGAGGTTCCGGATGTATTGTGCACTAATTTGCTCAGAGCTGCTAAATGTGTTTAGATGGTGGTGTTACTGCATATGATCATGTAAAATTAATTTAACTGTAATTTACTATGCAGAAAAGCTAACACTTACAGAAAAGTGGTTATAGAGCAGTTTATATCTAATGCTTTGATTAACAATATTCTATAAATCCAGTATTGATTCATTATAGCGCTGTTACCTCAGTCAGAAGTGTCTAAACTGGTATTTCAATTTTTTTGGCTGGTTTACTGGTGTCTTGGTGGAGGGTAAAGTGTCACAATGGACAGTGCAAGAGTTGAGGGTTTGAGTCACTGGGTATGTGTGTGGGGGGGGGGGGCTGTCATGTATATATTACATGTCTTCACAATGTGATAAAAACCTGTTATTTTGACATTGTGGTGCCCATTTTTTTCAGTCCCCAGAAGGGGAAACTCAGTTTTATAAAACGTGTGTGTGTGTGTGTGTGTGTGTGTGTGTGTGTTTGAGGGTTTCTTCCTACAGCTAGTGTTTCAGTGTTTCAGGTTCTTAATAGTCAGCCTTGTGATGGTCTAGCATCATATCAGGGGGAAAATGCTATCTTCTGCTTCCCAGGATTAATTTCCACCTTACTACGACCCAGTACTGAATAAGTGGTTACGTAAAATAGTCGGTTAGATAACATGTGGAATTTCTACAGTATTGGCTGAGAGGGTGTCAGTCTACCAATCATTTGTTTTCTGTATCACCCATTGTTTGGCTTTTTTCGTCTTTAGTGACTGCAGTTCTATACATTTAATTGTCATTTTATTTTGGTTAGATGGGATTTTTTTTTTTAAATCTGCGACCTGCTAATGCTGGAGAGGTTGTTTACAGCAAGCTAGCTCTTCAGGGCAGACACTAAGATTTTTTTTTTAGTTTTCAAACTTGTCGCCATGGCAACCTTTCAATCCATCATGTCTGTGAACCTTGAATCTGTCAGTCGACTCTAATGTAATGTTTTATAATAGCACTGGAGATGTTTTCGAGTCTGTTTTACCATAAGAGTTATGTACTTGGAAATATACGTCCATCTTCCGACCCCTCATCTTGGTCAGGGTCACGTCAGTAAGGGGGGGGGGGGGCAGTGTTGAGCACAAGGCTGGGCTACACCCTGCACAGGATGCCAGTCCATTGCAAATCACAGACGCACACAGCCTCTACACTAGGGGCATTTGGGACACCAATTAACTTAACTGCATATCGTTGGATTGCAGGTGAAACCTGCAGGACACACACACAGTGCATAGGTAGGATCTAAACCCTTTACTCTGCTGGTGTGAGGCTACAGTGTTACCTACTGAACACTGAAGAATCTCAAACACAATATCGGTGTGGTAAAAATGAAGTTTTTTAGTGTGTTGACAAGCAGTGTATTTTTGCTAAACTAGCTGTGCAGTTGTTTGAATATTGTTTTACTTCATTGCTCAGCAAGGACGTTAGTTGTCCCTCCCGCAGATAGAAAACAGCCAAGACGTATGATTATGCGTGATTCCTTTTCGAATGCATGATATCATTTTCTGATTTCTTGTGAAGCTGGGTGTTGTTTGTGAAAGAGAAAAATTAATAGATATGCATGTTCGATAGCTGTTTTGGTTTGGGATCATTTGTCTGAAATGTTTGGCAAGACCTGCGCAATATTGCAATTTTCATTTGACTGGCCAGCCAGCGACGCATTGATCAGAAGGATGAAGTGACCTATGCTATTTGAGATTCTTCCACTAAGTCCCTCACGGAAACCATCGTCATCTGACTCGTTGTTTATGTCTATGAGCATCTAATTGGAAGAAACTCTGGACTATTCAAAAAATGAGAAATTGCTGCTGTTTATGACCATGGCTCTCCTCATCATTTAATGTTGTTTGCCGTCTGCGACAGCCAAAAGCACTTCACGGTTTGAGTATAGCTGAATATAGAAAAAGGGTGAAGCATGACTCATCAGATCAAAGGTCTTGCTCAGAGGTCCAGGATTTGTGCTCCTTACACCATATAATGTAACTTTGTGTACTGGCCAAATGTCAGTCCTGGCATGTATATCCCAGCTTTGTCAATGTACCATTTTTATTAAAACTGGGTCACTGACTTGCTGCATTACTTCTTTGGTAATTTTTCAGACAGTGCTTTTATGGTGTTATGGTAACACCTCTCGCGCTAAATGTCCGTCCCCCTAAACGCATTAATTTTGTGGTTTTTGTGTTTGGTCTTTGCTGGATTTTGGTCGTTGCATCACGTTGCTTTGAACAATTGTATACCTGACTCTTAATGCTAACTGGCCTTCAACCTAATGCAAATCACCTTTGTAGCTGTGTTTTAAAATGTACAGCTTCCTTTGTCCGTGGCGTCTGCTGTTTTGTTCACCCTGTACCTTGACACACATTACATGTTGGAATCAACCTTCAACAGACCTGTTGATCCTCGATTCAAATATATTCAAATGTATAGAAATATACCGTCTAGAAAGTGTTTTATTAAGACAGGTATTAACCCTAACCCAGTGACCGGTGGATCAAAAGAAGCCACACATTTTAGTGTGCATGTCTGGGTAATGCAAGCAGAAAGGGTCACGTGGATTGGGTCTGTGCTCAGCTGTACATGTTGACTCTGTTTGATACAGATCTCAGCCATGAACTCAAATTTACTGCCAAGAAACCACTAGCTTCTGAATTATTTTAGTCGGTAGGAAAGTGCGTCTGGATCAGGTTATTTTGAGTCTTATTTTGAGTGGTTGTGCAACAGTTTTTTAGTAAGATTTGGTATAAGAAACAGTTTAAAGACTCATAATCTGCAGTTCTTTTGCGAAGATTAAAAAATGCTTCAACTTTGTTTAAAGTCTGGAGGCCTGAGCTAACAGCACTACCTACAGTGCCACCTTCCATTAGCTGCCTAAAGTCATAGATATGCAATTGTATTTAGAATTATTATGCAGGGTTTTGAGTTAAATATGATTTACAGATTGTTATATGGCTGAAGACTTTGAGCCATTGATAACTTATGGACTGTTCTCTGCGAGCTACATATACTCGTTTAATTGAAGTCAAGCACATATTTTAAACATGTATGCTGCATTGAGAATTGGTGCTTTTCTCATGTCAGTTGCTGTGATTTGTTTCCTCATGATAAAGATTGTTAAATAGCACTTTGATATTTGTGTTGACCTCTTACTTTGTCTTGTAGCTAGCCAGAATGAACCACTCATAGCTGGACAGCAATATTTTTTTCTTCTGAAGTAGGATTTTACTACTTCTTATACAGTAGCACCACCTTTCTGTTACCATTTGAGTAACTAGCTTTTATTGCCTTGAAGTGGACAGGTATGCGGTACAGTAAATAAAATAACGATAGTCTGGCCAAAGTCACCTTCTGGCTATTTGTAATAATACCCCATTACATAGTATGTATTATATATGCATTTTATTTAGACTAAACTGATACTTTATAGCGCTTCCTGGTTAAATAAAGGTACACATCTCCATCTAGTGAAAATATTGTGTATTGCATCTTGTAGGTCGACATTTCTCCCAAACATGCACGTGACATTTGTTTTTTTTTTCTTTCTTTCTATTTCTGTATATTTATCCATTTGAAAAGGACAGAGAATTAAACAAGCAAACTAAAGCAACTTTTTTCGTTTTTGATTAGATTACACGTGCAGCTTAGATTTTGACATCAAATGTATTGCCTGGTTAAGCAAAAACAAACAAATATAAGCATATATACCTTTTAATTCGTCAAAACTAAGTCTAAGACCGTATTATTTGTTACAATTGTCAGTTATTGTTAATCTCTAATGTCTTCATGCTCCAGCTGAATTTTTAATCATCTTTAATTAATTAACTACGGCCGTCTGCTGGATAAGCAAGGGTGGACAGATAGATTAATGGATATACCTAGGTATCTTTTGTTCAGTAATACACAGCAAATGTATGTTGCCTTAATGATAATCTAAATAATGATAATTTAGTTGCGTTTAATTTTATCTAAACGGTTTTATCCACGGTTGAGAAATTTGGCCCCCAGCGCCCAACGATAAAATCACACTGTGATGTTGTGAATTGGTTAAATATTCGATTACAAGACGAAATAATCTTAATTTTTCTTCGACCCACGTGCTTTATAATCGCTTTATAATCGCGGTAGATTTGATTTTACTGCAAATGATCCCGTAAACAGTATTAATGTTAAACTTATCGATGTGCTCTTTGGTCATTTTTGCTGATAGTTTTCTTTTTCTGTTAAAACTGGAAACTATACAAACGAAACAGACAGAATTTTAAGTTGTTTTGTGAAACAGCCAATGAGGCGTACGATAGCGCAGTTTTAACAAAGTAACATTTGTTATCTAATCGAGTGCATTTCTCTCTTCAGACACAGTTTTGGTCAATATTCATGAATTTATGAAATACATATATGATTCGGTGAACACGAATACAATCTTTTATGAAATCAGAAAAAAACCTGTTTCTGCCAGCAAACTTGTGTGATAATTAAGTCGTAATTAATTCTGTCAGCGAGTTAGCTGTCAGTTTCCGTAGTGTAGTGGTTATCACGTTCGCCTCACACGCGAAAGGTCCCCGGTTCGAAACCGGGCGGAAACATTTATTGCTTCCGACAATTTCTTTGCTTCAGAGCAGCCCGAATAAACGCTAAGTAGCAAAATAAAGCTAAATAGCAGTTTACATAGATGTCTATTACAATTTTCATGGACACACTGCATCTGCGGCCAGGGATGGAATGGCCCCAGATGAATCGTGCTTCTGGATTTTGGGGTCTCCCACTGCCCCATGATGGATGTTGCCAAGCGTTGGGGTTCCCCGAGCAACACATTTTACTAACCGGGGGGAGGAGCATGGTCTACCAGGAGAATGCCCGGTATACCAGATGGCCAGTCCAGCCCTGTCTGGGGCCCCCATTCTTCCACCAGTTACAAGATATCTCCAGTATTATATTGTACTTGTACTTTTTTTAAAACCATATTTATGCGCTGCCACTAGATTATTACTAAATGCATTCTGTCTTCCTATTTTAAATGTAGTTAAATGTGTTTTGCGGTCTAGATAGAGAACAGCACTGCTGAAAATAGTGGAGGTAATGCTTAGTTGTGCGATATCCATCCATTCGCCCATTTTCTGTAACCGCTTGTCCTATTCAGGGTTGCAGGGGTCCGGAGTCTGTCCCGGGGGCCTGGCACCAGGCTAGTGGAATATCATAAGCGACAATTAAGTGAGATCTGAGTATATATATACGAGGAGAATTGAAGTAGTGAGGGACTGCCATGAAAAGCTGCCATTTTCAGTGTAGGCATATGCAGAGTATGGGCACAGATGGTACGAAATTAGTCCGTGCTGCACTGTGCTCTAATTACAATGACAATTATCAATATCAATAACACAGCGAAAGGCGTCGAAACCAATGTTGAAAATGTACGAGATTATCGTAAAAATAACGAAATGTCACATCAGAATGGGATTAGACGCTACGTCAGCCAGTAAAGATTTCTCAGCGTTAGGCTTAAATAACCTTTGTTAACATTGATTCGTCTATCCTTTCAAGGGCAAGCTTTACATATGTGTGATTTCTTTTAGTGCGCTTGCTGGTAAGTAATTATAGGCTTTGCCATTTAATGCTGCGAAATGTGCCAGCTGCCAAAAGACGGACGAAGCCTTTGGGCGCCGCCGGGAGAGCAGCTGCGCCTTTGTGGGTCTTTGTCGCTTTAAGAAACGCGCTCGGAGCCTTTTTTTGTTCTTCTTGTGTAATTGATCGCTGAACTGTGAGCCTGTTTCGGGGCCGGATACCTGTCCCGAAACACGGAGGAGCCTCTATCTTTAAAGGAAATTGTCTTTGCAGCCATTTTACATCCCCTTTTTTTCTGTCCCGCAGGTTTCGCGTATAAGGCTGAATAACGGCGCCGCTTTGAGACCCAGCATCATCCCAGATCCGGGTGATGCTGCGGCACGGCTTCATCCCCCTGTAGCGGCACCGGCTAATGGACCAGTAGAACCGGCGGGTACGTGCGATTGCATGCAACTTGTGTGTTCGGCTCGCTAAGGACGTTTTACAGCGATGAAGCCGCTAATGTTTTAGTGCATTTGCTGTATGGATGCTGCGCCGGTCCCGATTGCCATGCATGCGATGCCATGCTTGCGTTGCTACAACGAACAATAACACGGGTATACAAATTAATACAATGTGCAGGGAAATATATATACAATTAATTTCGATTATTTCTCACATTTCAACGGTATGTAAAGGGTAGTTTGTTTGAGTAGCACTGGTAGATAAAGCCTGGCATCTACGGGTGTTGGATGGGGTGGGGTGATGGTGCATTGAATGTGTAAGGTCGGGCGTTTTTAACGCAGGTCTAAGCTGTTCTAAAATTGCATGTATTTTATGTCGTTATAGTGTATCTCATGTTCATACGACGGCGCCGTCTTAATGTTAACCTCAGTCATGACACGCTGCATTTATGAACGACTACAGAGCCAATGATTTGATGATGAATTGAATTGATGTATTTGGATGCAATTTTAACGGTTGTTATATCATTGAAAAATCCAATTTTGCCACCGGAAATACTTGACAGCAGTCTACGTGCGCACGATGTCCTTAATAATTTATTTTATTCGCATGCATATGTATAAACATGGATATGTATGCAAATTGTATTTGTCACCTTAAATGGTTAACTTTAAAAGCCAAGGGCGATGCAACAACAACGTTGTAATTGTCTACCGTAAACTCAAGCGCTGTGCTGATAATCCGTAATGTTCAGTCGAGTTAATGTGACATTGAAAGTGCTAACATTATGTATTAGCATTGTTTACGTAGGTCCTGTTGGATGACTTAAACACCCAAAGCTCTAAATGAAGACAATTAAATACCAGTGTAAAAGCTCCGACCGTTAAGGAAGTTAATGAATCAAGTTAAATAAATTATTTAAAAAGGACTGGAGAGTATTTCTTAAATAGCAGGAGTGGAATGAGAAAAGTGATTAATTATCTTCCTATTTAGAGGTAATGGAATTATGCCCTTATTCAGAAACATAACATTTGTTCCGACTGAAGCTTTGACCTGGTCTCATATCAGATTCCCCTGTGGGTGATATTTGTGTGCAGGCTATGTCTGATGTGACGTTTTAAGCCATGTTTTTCAGCTCGTTTTCCTCCCTGACAGCTGTATGCTTGTTATGTAGTATCTGGCTCCCTTATTTGCTGCCTTGGACACAAGCATCTTCCAAATAAATAAATAGATATGTTTGACTGCAATATAGTTGTGTGATTTCAGAATAAATACATAATGCCATTTATCGTTAAAATAAATAATGGTTGTTGTTGCTGTTACTGTTGTAAATATTGATTATTTTAGACAGCTGTAACAGTCTGTACCATCCATGTGTTTCTCAGTAATTCAGGTTTGAACTGAACTGCTTGAAAAATAAGTGAAAATGTATAAGAGGGAGTAATCAATGTATATGCTGGCATTTATCTACTACCAAATCACTTGAGTACATCGTTATCTGTTTAATTATGTGTTTTTGTCTGATGTGGGAAAAATTGCAACATTATTGACTGTGCTCATTTGAGTAGTTTTGCTTGGGTGGGCACGTTAGACATCTTTATGTATGTGAATGGAATTTAAAACTAACTCACTGTTGATTTTATTGAGATTTAATGACCATTAGGCTCCTGTTTACTATGGACAATATAGGCAGAAAATTCTCTCCAATTATTCAGTGAAATACAGGAATTGGCCCTGTATAGGATGGATGGGTGGATGGACAGACAGACAGATAGACATTCCTACATACATACAGACTTTATTGATCCCAGGGGGAAATTTAACAGTTTTTATCTGGAAATAGCAATGAAGTGTGGAAGAAGAATGTGTGTACAAAATCTCAAAGTGCAAATTAGTGATTATTTTAAAAAATATATAGTCAAATGTACAGCTGAATATAGGGAGAGTCCTGTCTGTTCAGCAGGCTGGATTTAGCTTTTGAGAAAATCTTTCTCATGACCAGTTGTGTCTGTTACCCCCATAAGTACAGCAGTCTGTTATTCCTGAACTTGAAGTAGACAGACTGTCCACTAGAGGAACCTAAAACGACTCGCAAGTAGGGTGTGATGGCGTAAACAGGGGAGTTAATTGCACAGCAGGCACACAGGCCTTACACGGCTGTAATGTAATTCTTACTCTCGCTCATTGAGAAGTAATTCCTGATTGTTGTATCATGAGGGCTGCTGAATTTTGCGAGCTGCTGTTGAAGTCTTGCAGTTTTTTTTAATGGCTGCCCAATTGCACCACATCGCTCTTTCACAGCGTTGAAATGCAGTTGGATGCAACAGAGAGAGATTTCTTTACACCCCTGACAGACGGTTATGTGATTATTGGCAAATATTAGGGATGTGTTTATAAGACGTTACTCATGCAGCTGGACGTTCTACAGAAGGATCTCACACAGAGAGCGGCTCATATTGACCTTGTTCCTAACACACTTCTTGACAGTTGAGAATTTATTTTATATTATTAGTCTTTTTTTAGCAATACACTGTGCATTTTTATTTTTTTCTCTGTTGTTTGACATCACTTCCTGTTGTCGGTGGTGAGGGGGAGTTCTTGGATTGTATTTTGTATTTTGAAAAAAGATGAATCTACATATACTTGCTATTAAATGGTATTCGTGACTGTTGTGCTCTGTGTGCCTGGGCTGTGACACATGCTGTAGGTCCTCTTTCAGACAGTACCGTGAAGTGAACTTTTTGCTACCATGACGACCCAAGTGACCCTCGAAGATGCCCTGTCCAACGTGGACCTGCTGGAGGAGCTGCCTCTTCCAGACCAGCAGCCCTGCATCGAGCCCCCCCCGTCTTCCATCATGTACCAGGTACTCATCAGGACCATCAGGGTGACCCGGATCACCGTTCATCGTTATCTACTGTGGACCAAAAAGTTCTCTTGTATCTTATATTTTGTGACTAAGCATAATGACCACTTTCCAGACAACAGTCTGATGAAATTTGTGTCCGGTATTTGTCTGGTGTACTGACAGATGTCTTTCTCAGGCCAATTTCGACACCAACTTTGAGGACAGAAACGCGTTTGTCACAGGGATTGCCCGCTACATCGAGCAGGCCACTGTCCACTCTAGCATGGTGAGCATAACGGGGGGGTGGGAGCAGGTCCACATCTGTACTATTCAGTTGCATAGTTCTAACGATGTAAGCTGCTAACGTATTTCGCAAGTACGCTTTTGGGAAACGTACCTCGGGACGGTGATGTCAGGGACCAGGGAAAGCCGGCTTGGCCTGTCATTGGCTGAAAGTCAGACCGGAGCCCCCAGATAACTGATGTGAGCGTCAAACAGAGGGCCATTTATAGTGCTACTGTGCCTCAGGCTTCCGCCGTCTGTGACCCCTGTACCACAAAAGGCAATATTATAGCACAAGGTGTTTCCTTTTCTGTGTGTTTTGTCTCTGATGAGGTTATAGTTTAATGAAGCGTAGCTTTCAAGGGGGTGGAAATGCGAACAGCTTTGGTGCTGCTGGGAAACATCCTGTTATGTTTAAACATAGGTATTAAGGTAGGGGATCTGATATGTCATGTTACATGTGTATGAATTAGGCCAGTGTTCCTCAACCTAGTCCACGGGGACCCCCCCAGCCAGTCCACGTTTTTGGTCCCTCCCAGCTCACAGCATACCAGGTATTCAGTGATCTTGATTGGCTGGGAGCTGGGAGGGAACAAATATATGGGCTGTCTGGGGGTCCATGAGGACTGGGTGGAGAAACAGTGATTTTAGCTATATGGTGACTCAGTGGACAGAATCTCAGAGTTGTGGGTAATAATCTGACCTCTGTCCTCTGCGTTCACGTGTGGTGTACAGGGATACACGTGAATCTGTTTCTCTAATTGAGCAAGTCTGTGTGTCACTGTCTAGTTCAGAGTGTATGTCACCACTGGTCCACCTGCTCATGCTTGAAAAATTCAGATCTCTGTAACCACAAATGTTCACCCTATCTGAGCAGGGTGTAGTGTGACACATTTCAGGTTTGGGGGGGATGTTAAGTTTCCATGGGCCAGACAGTTAACATAAGCACTCAGTTATAGCTCACTGGGTTCCTGACAGTTTTCTTGTCCCCCAAGAACGAGATGCTGGAGGAGGGCCAGGAGTACGCGGTCATGCTCTACACCTGGCGGAGCTGCTCTCGTGCCATTCCACAGGTAACGTTGCCCTGGCCCATGGCCACTTCCTGTCTCAGGTGACAGTTTCCTGTTTAGGGGTGATGGGTTCAGGAATACTCTTGGGAGAAGCTACCTGATTGACTGGTGAACATGCTCAGTCATTCACTGGCCAATCAGGGAGCGCTTATCTCACCAATATTAATGAGTTTCCCAGAACCACCCACTGTAAAATGGAAATTCGCGATGGAAAAAAAAATTTATGGCAAACAAAAACAAAACAGGCACCTCGTAGCTGCCATCCTCAAAATAGTATTGGCATGTTTGTAAAAGAAAGACCAGATTGTCTTATGCTGGGAGAAAGCACAGGTGAACAGAATTAATTTTGTCTCTTCCTCCTGAATCAGGCCATGGCATTGCCCACAGTTTGGTGTTATTCTGCATTTGCTACCTTTTATAGATGTGTAACAATAAGGCATGGCATACGACGTCTGGCTGATTTCTTAATATGCTTTTATGGTTAATTATGTAGAGCCCTAGATTTCAGAAATCAGTCACCTGGCCAGGTAATGTGTTTCTGTTGACGGCTAATGAAATGATGAAAGTGGCAGCACCCTCTGGTGTCTAACAGGTGAAGTGCAATGAGCAGCCCAACCGAGTAGAGATCTATGAGAAGACAGTGGAGGTTTTGGAACCTGAAGTTACCAAGCTCATGAAATTCATGTATTTCCAGGTAACAATGCCAGGCCTCTTAAAAACCTTATTTTTTTTAATGTAAACAAAAAGTTTGGCTGCATGGCCATGAGGGTTGACAGGGGGTTGGTTCAATTTTCGCCCTCTTGGCCCGTAGAGGAAGGCCATCGAACGCTTCTGCAATGAGGTTAAGCGCCTGTGTCATGCTGAGAGAAGGAAGGACTTTGTGTCCGAGGCCTACTTGCTGACGCTCGGCAAGTTCATCAACATGTTTGCCGTGCTGGACGAGCTGAAGAACATGAAGTGCAGCGTCAAGAACGACCACTCTACGTACAAGAGGTACGCGGTTTCACATGCGTGGGCCCCCTTCATGTTAGCGACCAGCTAGCGACCTACACAGAAGGTTTCCACCTCGATTGGTCGAGACGGTTTATACGGTGACTCGTATGTATCTGCGGTCTTCTTACATGACGTCTGTTTTCATGCAGGGCGGCCCAGTTTCTGCGGAAAATGGCCGACCCGCAGTCTATCCAGGAGTCTCAGAACCTTTCCATGTTCTTGGCCAATCACAACCGCATCACACAGGTGGGCTTCCTCACCTACAGCCCTCCATCCTCCCAGTGCACTGTCACTGTTGTGTTTTCCAGCTTTGAGAGATGTTAGGGGGTCTGAGTATGTTTGTGGCTACATCCACATTGCTAAATCTTTTGTTTAAAAATAAAGTTTTCAAATGAAAATGTTCTCCTTCCTGCTTTTGCAGCAGTCACTCTTGTGTATCACGCTATTTAGCTGCATACAGGTCAGCAACAGGAAAAGCACCATTGAAAGCAGAGTTTCCATATTCGCCATGTTGGAATACTGTTTACTTCCCTGTAGGGTGACCAGGTGACCAATCAGACGATGGGAGGGATGGGTCATGTGATGAGTCGGGACCAATTAGGGCACTTTAGGTGTCTGCATTTTCAAAAGTCTCCATTTTCACTCACCCACAATGTAACGCTACAACAGAATATTTGGGTATATGGCTCTGAGAGTGTTTTCAAGTCTCTGTTTTTGTGGATGAAAGGTGAAAACGGAGCCAAAAGTATGAGGTTTTAAATGAAAACGCATATATGTGGACATAACCTCAAATGCCTACTGAACTTTAGCTAGTGTTTTTTTGCATTTATTGCAATGCAAGACCAGTTTCCAAGACTCGAGTCTCTGACTGTAGCCATTTTGTTCTTGTTCAGTGTCTTCACCAGCAGCTGGAGGTGATCTCAGGGTACGAGGAGCTTCTGGCCGACATTGTCAACATCAGCGTGGACTATTACGAGAACAAGATGTACCTCACGCCCAGCGAGAAGCACATGCTGTTGAAGGCCAGTCATCACAGAGGCTGATGGATGCCTTGTTCTCCGTGCCACTCCTCATGGTGGCCACCACACGTGTGAAGCTCACCGCAGCTCTCCATCTGCCCCGTGTTACAGGTCATGGGCTTTGGGCTCTACCTGATGGACGGCAACGTCAGCAACATCTATAAGCTGGATGCCAAAAAGAGAATAAACCTCAGTAAGATCGACAAGTTCTTCAAGGTGTGATCCGTCGCTCATGATCCGTCTCCAATAAAGTTTTTTGTTTCCTTCCTCTGACGCCAGTAGTCACAACTTTTTCATACTGTTGTCTTCCAGCAACTTCAAGTTGTTCCTCTGTTTGGAGACATGCAGATCGAATTGTCTCGATACATCGAGACCAGTGCCCATTATGAGGAAAACAAATCCAAGTAAGTGGGAATGCGTTTAGGAAGTTGCTGGTTCAAATACCAGGGTCGGCAGACAGATGTCACCCTAACCACCCATGATGGCTCCAGGGACTGGCTGACCCTGCATTCAATATTGTAGAGCCAATTTCCAAAACCTTCTCAGTCCACTCTCTGTTGTGTTTGAGATGAGACAGCCAATGACCTTCAGTGAGGCTTCCTCATAATATGTTACAATTTTGGGAACCAAAACTTACTCAGTCTTTATGTAATTCAACAAAAAACTTTTGTTAAATTTGCCAAAACTGAAGTCCACAGAAATGGTGTTTACTTACAAACTGGACTGATCGAGTTCTGGAAATTCCTTTTGTGCTAAATAAATAAAATGTGAATGTAGCAGTTTGTGGGTATGAGCACAGAGTGAAAAGGTGTAACCGGACGAGCTGTTTCAATGACGTGAGCTGTCTCTGTGTCTCCCCACACCACCCCCCCCCAAGGTGGACATGCACCCAGAGCAGCATCAGCCCCCAGTACAACCTGTGCGAGCAGATGGTGCAGATCCGTGACGACCACATTCGCTTCATCTCGGAGCTGGCCCGTTACAGCAACAGCGAGGTGGTGACCGGCTCGGGCCTAGACAGCCAGAAGTCTGATGAGGAGTACAGGGAGCTCTTCGACCTGGCATTGAGGGGCCTGCAGCTGCTGTCCAAGTGGAGCAGCCACGTCATGGAGGTGGTGCGTATCCAGGCACTGCATTCTCACACAAGCATTCCCAGGTGACAGGGACCCTAATGGCTGATTAATACTTATGCGTCAAATCCGTGGACCTTACACTGCAGCCTGATGCACACCTCCCCAGGAATGTAACTACACATCGCGGTGACGCTGACCGCGAGACCTGTCACTGGTCCGCTTGGTAGCATTCGTGTTTTTTTATTGGAGCAAAGAAAGCATACATCCCAAGTGTACTTATACCGCTGATTGAAACTGAAGCGCTATTTATATCTAGCATTAAATAACCCGCCCTAGGCTTCATAGCAACAGGTCTACAAAACACTCAGGATGACAGCGCCTATTTCACTTACCGCCATTAAGTTTATCCAGACTTTACAAGACTAAAAAAGTAAGAAGTACTATAGACAGTAACCTTAGAAGGGAAAATGCATAAATAGTGAATTTGTAGCGGCTCGACATTTTTCCAAATTTGTCTGTGGGAAGTTTGGAGCCACAAAAATAACCAGATACTTTGTGAAATGTTTTTTTTTATCGTTTTGGTGAGCAGCAGACACACCAGCACACAGGTGTAATGCCCATAATGGTGTCGGCCACTTCTAAGTATGAATCAGCCTTAACTTTTATACCCATCGCATGTATTTATCACGTATCTGTTTACTTATTCCTATTTTGCATTGTTTGTCTTGTATTGCACTTGTGTTTGGTCTATTTGTGGCTGAACGCATCTGAACAAGGGGGGGCATGGGGGGGGTGGGACATAAACTCATGCCCACGTGTCTGTTTCCTTTTGAAAAACTCACCTTGAGCCTTCCACCTCTTCATTTTATTTTCTAAATTGCCGAAACTCACTCATGCTGCATGGTGCGATTTGGCTAATGCTGTCCATGCCGCAGTATTAAGTATACAGTCTAAAAATAGTCTATTGGTCATTTCCAGTCGCAGCAGTCTGTGAGAAACCAATGGCGTTTGCCTCACCTAGAAATCACAGTTTTGTTAAAAAGCATTGATATAATTTGTGACTATTTTTTATCATTTTGCTTTAAATTGTATTTTTAATGTAACTGTGCATCACTGTTCTTTATGAGGCTCACAGTCCAACGAAAGGCTGTAGAAATAAGAATATGTAATAAAATATAAGCATAAAATTATACATTATACATAAATATTTGTATCGAGTAAGTAGTTCAGAGATAGAGTGCGGTTCAGGTGTTGAATAGTGCAGCTGCTTGGGGGAAGAAGCTGTTCTTTTGTCTTGATGTGGTAGTTCTGATGGACCAGAACCATCTCCCTGACGGGAGAGCTTTGAACCGCTTGTGGCCGTGGTGAGAGGGACCTGCGATGATCTCGCCTGTGCTAATATAGATGTTCTTTCTCCAGTACTCCTGGAAGCTGGTCCACCCGACCGACAAGTTCTGCAACAAGGACTGCCCTGGGACGGCAGAGGAGTACGAGAGAGCCACGCGCTACAACTACACTAGCGAGGAGAAGTTCGCCCTGGTGGAGGTGAGGCGTGGTGGTGGTGGGGGGGCTTCCCAGGATTATGGCACTCCTTTCCGGGCATGTCGCCATGGGCCTTGGGCCTGGTCCAGCCTGACAGTGCTCAGGTTTAGTATGCAATTACAGCCTGCATGGAGCGCTGTGGGGCTGTTTCTCCTCTGTGAAGTGGGTTTAACCTCATTAGAGTGGATTCAGGGCTTCCAGGAGACACACGGGGGTGGGGGGGCTTCCTGCACTGTAAATGATTCTGATTTGGGGTCCAGTTGTTCCTATTTTAAAGGTCACAGTGACGGTGCTCAGTTAGAATCAGAAGCTCACTGGAAACGGAGAGCATTGCTAAGACCTGTTTCACAGCCCGGGAATCTCCTGGTGCTTTAAATACGCCGCACTGTGCAGATCTTGCATGAGCAGTTCACTCATGACAACAGTATCCAAGTGATGCTTCTCCCATGATCTGGTGGGAATTTGAAATATGGGACTGTACAAAAAATAGTGCATAAAGCCAGGAGCCAGTTCAAGTGGGAGTAAATAGCATGTTCTCCTGTATACTCATAATGTCATGTTGGGCGGTGTGTGGATCACTGTGTTCGGATGCTCTGCCTGTGTTCTGCCTGTGATCAGAAAGTTGTTGGTTTAAATCCAAGCACTGATAGGGTGATTTTACCATTGGGCCTTGGAGCAAGGCCCTTAACTCCTGTTGCTACAGAGACTAACTGGTCGTGTTTTTTTTTTTTTTTTAAATGTACGTCGCTTTTGATAAAATGTAAAAAATAATTGGACTTTGGATGCCTGTGAATAATGATCTCTTTGTGTTGGAGGCTCCATCCTCTTTGGCTTGAAGATTTCTTCACCTTTTTACTGCAGTGAAAAAATCCAGACCAAGATTTTGTTCCAACCAACCAGTTGAGCACAAAGAGTCACATTCACAGAGTACTCAACTGGATGGTTGGAACAAAATCTTGATCTGGATTTTTACTTTCTGGACCTGAACTATCCACCTTTGCCTTTTTATGACTGCTGTCTCACATCTGTGGTTACGATTTGCAGGTCATCGCTATGATAAAGGGCCTCCAGGTTCTGATGGGTCGCATGGAGAGCGTCTTCAACCAGGCCGTCCGGAACACCATCTACGCCGAGCTGCAGGACTTCGCACAGATGACCTTGAGGGAGCCCCTGCGACAGGCCGTGCGCAAGAAGAAGAATGTCCTCATCAGGTACTGCAGTATCTCCCTTCCTAACACCCTGCGCCATTTAGGCGTCCACGCAGGTGCCTGAGATAAAAGCCATATTCGCTAATAATCATAAAATTGAACAGTCAATAAACACACAATTTATGGGATCTAATCGGAGTGCCCCGTAGTATAATGTCAATGATAAAATCCATCTGCTCACTCATAAATGTCATTTATGGCTATCCATGTTCCAGTATTGCTTATCCAGTACAGTGTTATGCAGCCTATCTCAGAGAACAAGGCAGGGGGCACCTCGGAGGATGCCGATCTATTTCTGGGCACATAGAAGCACACACACAGACGCGCACACACACACTCACACACACACACGCCATGGATCCACCTATAACAGGACAATAATATTACAGTAACAAAAGCTTTAGCATTACTGTGTGAATTTGCATCCATTCATCATGTATCTTCTAACAACAGCATCAGCATTAATATGAAGTAAATATATGAATATGAATATATGAATATGCTTAAGTGACAGTCCAGAGAAAGCGAAGATGTGAAAGGATTTCTTTGTCGAGCAGAGTAAGTGACTAAGGCATTGGTGCCCCCACCTCCAGTGTCCTTCAGGCAACCAGGAAGACTATTTGTGACTGGGAAGGGGCGAGAGAACCGCCCAACGACCCCTGCCTGCGGGGGGAGAAGGACCCCAAGGGCGGTTTCGAGATTAAAGTTCCCCGTCGCAGCGTAGGGCCCTCCAGCACTCAGGTCAGCTGACAGGCCTTTCAGGAGGTGGGGAGGGGGGTGCTACCATGTGGAACGTGTTCCTGGGAGGGTCCCCATCGGCTTACAACCACCCACAGCCTCCTGACACACTCTCCGTCTCCTCACGCTCTTTGCACATAGTCTTTGTCTCCACAAGTCTCAGTGTCCCTACCATCTCCTGACACACTCTCTTTGTTGCTACAGTCTGTCCCCTGTCTGTCTTCTGACTATACTCTCTATCTACTCACAGACACTGTCTCTTCACAATCTTCTCAATCAAATATGGTCCTTGTGTCCTCACAGTCTATGGACACAGACTGTTTCCTCAGAGTCTCAGTCTCCTGGCTCTGTCCCCTCCCACGCAGCTATACATGGTGCGTACCATGTTGGAGTCCCTGATCGCCGATAAGAGTGGCTCTAAGAAGACTCTCCGCAGCAGCCTGGACGGGCCCATCGTGCTGGCCATCGAGGACTTCCACAAGCAATCCTTCTTCTTCACCCACCTGCTCAACTTCAGCGGTAACATGCGCTGGCAGCCCTGCCCCGCTGTACAAAACATCAATTTTAAATTCAAATCACAGCATAGAAATTCTATTTAATTTTGTGTCTATGTTCCTCAAATCCTGTGTGGGTGTGGAGTCTGTTTATTCTCCGTATATCACATGGGATTCTTCCTATAGTGAAAAGACAGACATTTAGGCTAAACTGGAATCTCTAATTTATTAAAATATGCAGGCTCTAAAATATAGTGTGTGTATGTGTGTGTGTGTGTGTGTGAGTGTGTGTGTATGCGTGCATGTGTGGGTGTGTGTCCTGTGATGGGCTGGCACCCCGTTCAGGGCGCCCCCCTGCCTTGTGCCCTGTGCTGCCTGGGGCAGACTCTCGGTGACCCTGACCAGCATAAGCAGTAAGAAGATAGATAGATCTATCTCAGTGTGGTTCTCTCTGTATATAGACTTATTTGTGCTTGTCCGAATGTATCATTCATTATCTATCTCACGGCACCTGTGTGTGTGTGTGTGTGTGTGTGTGTGAGTGCGTGTCTGTGTGACCTCAGTTTTACAAAAATCTGCGACTGCAATCAAAAAACTAAAAATGCCAAAAGTCTCGTATTTTGTTTGGTTACTTATGGTTAAAGTTAGGGCTGGGTAGGGGTTACTTATGGTTAAGGTTAGGGCTGGGTAGGGGTTAGGGTTGGATTTGGGTTTTTCCCATAGAAATGAATGAATACTCCCTACAAAGATTTGAATACAAACATGTGTGTGTGTGTTGCTACCTAACCGCCCGTGTCTCCTCCTGACCTTGTGTCCATGTTTATTACTGCTGAGCTTTGCTCCCCTCCATGTGCCCCCCACAGAGACGCTCCAGCAGTGCTGTGACCTCTCCCAGCTCTGGTTCCGTGAGTTCTTCCTGGAGCTGACCATGGGCCGCAGGATCCAGTTCCCCATCGAGATGTCCATGCCCTGGATCCTCACGGACCACATCCTGGAGACCAAGGAACCTTCCATGATGGAGTAAGCGTGCTTTACTGTTCACACCGTCTGAGGGTCAGTGTAGTTCATGCCGTAGACATGCTCTGTCAGCACCTCCACTGAATATATCCCTGCTTTCTCGGTATTTTATTCATCCCTCCAGGTACGTTTTGTATCCACTGGACCTCTATAATGACAGTGCTTACTACGCTTTGACCAAATTCAAGAAGCAGTTCCTCTATGACGAAATCGAGGCAGAGGTAACGTGCGATTAACGCTCCCAGGGGTCGTCCGTGCTCTAACGTAAAATCCCAAAGTCATAATCCAGTCAAGAAAGACAGACTCGGTCAATAGATTTATCCCCGGATTGTTTCATTTCAGGTTAATCTCTGTTTTGACCAGTTTGTCTACAAGTTATCAGATCAAATATTTGCCTACTACAAAGCAATGGCTGGAAGGTAAGTGGATGTTAATTATTTTTAGACTTCATCAGCTCCTCCTAGTTTGTATTATAGAAACAGGTTATAATACCGGAATTTTATTACACAAAACTGACGTATCTAAGGTTGAATCTCATGTCTGAAATGTGAAAGATCGGTGCCTTACTGGTCCACTCCTTTTCTCCTTCAGCGTCCTGCTGGACAAACGCTTCCGGGCTGAGTGTAAAAACGATGGTGTCATTATCCCATATCCTCCCTCCAACCGCTACGAGACACTGCTGAAGCAGAGACATGTCCAGGTACGTAGATGTACATTCACACAAACTGTCACATCCAATCGGATCCTAGGGAAGGAATCAAAATACTCATTGTCTTTTTTTATTAGTGATCCACCAAGCATGTAGCCAGAGGTGGAGAGTTCAGGTTGAGAAAGTAAAAATCCAGACCAAGATTTTGTTCCAACCAACCAGTTAAGTACTCTGTGACCGTGACTCTTAATACTCAACTGGTTGGTTGGAACAAAACCTTGGTCTGGATTTTTACCTGAACTATCCACCTCTGGGTGTAGCACAGATATTTCAGCAGCAGGCTTTTATCAGTATGTGTTTCCATTAGCATGAGTAGCTATTTATTAAGACAAACCAATATTATTTGCATAATTAGCTAATACAAGCTGATAGGTCATTATGGTAACGCCCGATTAGTGCTGCTTGAGTTCTGCCCTCATATGGATAGCGACTGTACTGGTGTGACTGTAAATTTACCTCTAGCACTGGGTCCGACCTTAAAAGCCAATTGGTCAATGAACCAAAGATATTAAGCAAAACTCCTAACGCCCCAGCTCCTGGGGTGCTGCATGCTGATGGGCTCTGTGCTGTGACCCCTCCAAGCTTGCTCTTATCTCTGTGTGTGTCTCTGTCTCTCATGGAGAGTAAGACGGGGTCTCCGAAAATAGAATCACTATCCTGTTCTGTTCTGTTCTGTTCATCTGAAAAGGTAAAACATATTATGTTAAGGACTTTTTCCAAGCTAAAACTATATTCATCCATCACTGTTGGGAGTGATCAGGCATATCTCTCGGCAGCTCCTAGGACGCTCCATTGACCTGAACCGCCTCATCACGCAGAGGATCTCAGCCGCCACGTACAAATCCCTGGACCAAGCCATCAGTCGCTTCGAGAGCGAGGACCTCACGTCCATTGTGGTGCGGAGACCTTCCCAGCGGTGGCGTGACAGGGATCGCGTGGCTGACACTTTACTTTAATGATCTTTCTGATAGTCTGCAAAGCCTAGTAGATATGGTCTTCAACCAGTACATTTTGCTGCCTTTAAACCCCTCCCCCCGAGTTCCTAACTCCTCCCACTAACCGTCTGCTACAGGAGCTGGAATGGTTGATAGAAGTGAACCGCTTGACGCACCGCCTGCTCTCCAAGCACATGACTCTCGACAGCTTCGATGCCATGTTCCGCGAGGCCAACCACAATGTCTCCGCCCCCTACGGCCGTATCACCCTGCATGTCTTCTGGGAGCTCAACTTTGACTTCCTGCCCAATTACTGCTACAACGGCTCCACCAACCGGTCAGTGGGCGCGCCGATGTCTGTGTCTTTCTGGTTATTTCTGGTTTCTCCTCCCATGCATTAGTGGGCAATATTGTGGAAACATCTAACATTTTTGGCATTACACTTTGAAAATCTATACACAAATATTAGCTGTGATGCTTTTAACCAGTCAAAGAGTGGTACAAATATCATACATCGGACGATTAAATAAGTAAGCGGAGCAACAGTCGAACAAAGTTCTGCAATTTCTAAAAAACTGGAAGTGTTTCCACAATTTTGGCCACTAGTGTAGAGTGGCATTTTAACCAGTTCATAGTATTTAATTATCCATCCATCCATCCATCCATTTTCTGCCGCTTATCCGGGGTCGGGTCGCGGGGGCAGCAGTCTAAGCAGGGATGCCCAGACCTCCCTCTCATTGGCCACCTCCTCCAGCTCCACCGGGGGAATACCAAGGCGTTCCCAGGCCAGCCGAGAGATATAATCTCTCCAGCGTGTCCTGGGTCTGCCCCGGGGCCTCCTCCCAGTTGGATTCTACTTTGAGCCCCTCCCAAATGTCTGAGCTCCTTACCCTCTCTCTAAGGCTGAGCCCAGCCACCCTGCGGAGGAAGCTCATTTCAGCCGCTTGTATCCGCGATCTCGTTCTTTCAGTCACTAGCCAAAGCTCATGGCCGTAGGTGAGGGTTGGAACGTAGATCGACCAGTAAATTGAGAGCTTCACATTCTGGCCTTATTCGCCTTATTATATTTCATTTTATTTTCCTGTTCACTTATATCATTGTGGTCTTATTTGTCTTTGTTCTTTTACTACCTATGTTGTTTATTTTTAACTCACCATTCTGTTGCTATAGCCATAAAATATGATGTCAGATATTTCCAGCTTTTACTAGCTTAAACTTTAACCTTTTAATTCCTTTATATGTCATTGTATTTTTCTAATTTATTTGTTTGTTTGATGCCTTTTATTTACTGTCGCTTATATATTTTACTTTGATTTATTCCATCCTTCTATAATTTCATTGACCTGTACTATACTGTGACTGTGTCTCTGTCTTTGGTTAGATTTTAATCACACATTTTATATGTGAATCTCTTTGAGCTGCATTCCATGTATGAAAAGTACTGTATAAATAAAAATTATTATTATAATTTTTTTTATTATTTCAGATTTGTACGGACTGCAATTCCTTTCACACAGGAGCCTCAGAGGGATAAACCAGCCAATGTTCAACCATATTACCTGTATGGTTCCAAGGTGGGAATGTCTGATGTACATCAAAACTTCCCAGAATGCCTCTGTCTTTACTGAAGCCCATTTTAGGTGTTTTCCAATTCAGCATCATGTCATCTGAAACCTCGGAAGCGTGTTCCTCAAAATTGACGAATTCTGCGCCTCCACAGCCCCTGAACATCGCCTACTCCCACATCTACAGCTCGTACCGTAATTTCGTAGGCCCGCCCCACTTCAAGACCATCTGCCGTCTCCTTGGTTACCAGGGAATCGCCGTTGTGATGGAAGAGCTTCTCAAGATCGTCAAGAGCTTGGTATGAAGAACCTGCATGTTTGTCAGAAGTGTATATTGCAATCACAGGATGTTATTTCTTGCCCAGATTATTCAGCCCAAGTAATCAGGGCTGTTTTATTCTCCACCATCTCTGCTTTCGAAATAGTCAACATCTAGCGAATATTATATTTTTGAGGTGAAATTCTGCATTCCCCGGACGAGGAATACAACAACAACAACAATTTATTCTTATATAGCGCCTTTCACGACAGAGTCACCCCAAAGCGCTTTACATGACATTA